>JAHWFP010204871.1:755-27948 GCA_023313725.1 Lithobius niger | reverse complement strand
CTGTACTGTACTTAAAAAAATAACACCTTAATGTGTTTTTGACAAATGCGGTAACACTTCGTATAAAATTGTGTTATTGTGCCGTTTCAAGTTTGGTGAATTAATAGTGTTTGACGTGAGAAACCCAACGATAAGCACCCCATACTCCACTTTCGCTTTTAATAAACGCAGCTGTTTGATTCTTCGTGTGAAAATTTTCACCAAATTTTTGGCGATCTGCAACGCTCGCTAGACTAAACTTCATCCGAGATTTGTAACAGAGACGGAAAGTAGAAAATTGTTACCTAATACGTTCATTAAAACGTAGGCTATCACTGCATTGAATTGTCCCATGAAGCACTTGACGTTAGCCGCACACTATTTAAATGAATTTAATACATCAAAGAAACGCAGTCTTACGTTGTTGAATAGTTCTACGACGAGCCGCGGTGTCTTTCACCACTAAATGGGAAATGCAGTTCAGTTGACAGGGGCCCAGACGTTTAGGTAGATGTAGGAACAATGTAAGGCTGAGTGAGACGGGATGCGCAGAGACTCTTGTACGGTAAATGCATCAATCCATTGGAGATAATTTCATTTCCCTCCAATGCAGTAGCCACGTGGTTTATTTGGAAACCCCCCTCCCCCATTGTGGCTACTTGTGGCCGAAAACTGACCTCCCCCCCCCCCACCCCCTGGCCGACCCCATGGTTTTTGAATGGCCCCTAAGCTTTATTAAGATTTTGATCCCATAAAAATGAACAAGAAGCTACATTTCAAATATATTTTACTGCTTAGTTTTTTAGTGACGTAAATGATACATTTATGGCAATGGGATAACACAGCAATTGGTAGCTAAATGAAATTGTTGACAAATTTACAAAAAATGGAAAGATCATCATAAAACGTACAGTTAGGCCCAACCTACCTTTTGTCATACATTTCTGAGAAATTTTCATTTTCTCCACTTGCCAACGTGACGTATTCACGAGGAAACGATGAATTCATATCGGCACAGTACACCTGTAACAAATGAAGATTCGCTAGTCTAACGATTATCTGCAGTCAAAGGAAAGTAATGCACAATAGCTTTTCAAGTATATTGTAACGTCTGGGCCCATCATTTAATGCAAAGCATGATAACAGCAAATTTTACTTCCCTTCTTCTCTTTATTAATTATTTTTGCCCATACCTGGACTACTTTTCCACGAATTTCGAGTTGCTGTTCACCATCTTCTCGTACATCAAAGCGTTGCTGGACATCAGCACAACTTGTGTTGCCACCTAATAATGAAACGACAAACCAACATTTTTTTGAATACGCACGTAGAACTACTTTGCTACACTGATTAAGCAAACCACTTAGAACTACTTAGACAAATCAAAGGTATCGGGTATCATTTTTTTTGTAACCATGGCAGTGATAGAAACAATGAGAGAACTCGTCAAAAAATATTTTGCTCCCCTCTGTCACGAGTTAGTCTCCTCCCGCGCCGCCACTTCACTGGGACAATAGTCCTTGGCTGAGAGCCCCGTCACAGGTCAGACTAGAGTCAGTGCTGGTGGAGGAGAAAGCGTGATGCACGCAATCTCCCGTCCGCCGGCAAAGAATTGTAAGTGTCATTGGTTTATGCTGAATAAACCCGGAAGTGTGATTGAGAGCTCGAGTTCCGACTGAGTTTAAACCATGGCCAGAAACTCCAGTCGTGGATGAAACACGACACCTTTTCACCCAACACTCCCATTAGCTTCATTGTCATGTTAAACCGTGCTAGTTACAAAACACACAAAAATATATGTTTAAGTTCAATAGTTTGTTGCAGCGGATTGCATTCAGAACTTATAGCGGGATGTCAATTAAGTTGTAGTTTGTGGACTAATGATTCTAGTGTGTAAAATAATCCAAGCAGAGAAAAAAGCAATTCTATATTATGGCATTTTTAATTGCCGTTTGAGAAATTGTGGGGTTAATGAAAACATCTATGTTGCTTTGCACTGAAAAATGGGAATGACTGACGTCCCAAGTCAATGATGCCTATGAACTAAACCACTCAAATAGACATTTTCTAATACGAGACATTCAACCACAAGAGAGTAAAACACAATCATTTTGGACACTTCTGCAACAACAACAAAAGAGTACATGAGTATTTACACAAATGAAGGGTAAGTGCTCAAATATATGGGGGGAATGAGGTTTAATAGGTCATTAGCACCAATCTCAAATCATAGTGCAGTGGCCTACGTTAACACTGCGCCACACATAAGTGAAAAACCACGGACAAGAGGACACCAATTGTCATACAGTAAAGGTAGAAACGTCGACGAACACCGTTAAGATGGTGACATTCGCCAAGAACGTTACAGACTGTAGGTGGTCGGCAACTTAAAAGACAAAACATCGCTATAAGGGAAACTGTCAACACGGATAATGCCACGGCAGTTATGATGTAATATCATATGATGTAGCATCTAAGTTGACGCTGGAGTTGAAGCGACGGTTTTCCAATTTTTGTACTTGCTGGGGTGAAAGTATGAACAGTGGAACATATTTTATTTCAATCTTTACTTCCATCCCTTAGGATTTAAAAATAAAATTACCTCACAGTATGAACAGCTTGATTTCAACTGGATGTTCATTCAACATTAGTAGCACATTGTGTTTACTTACATGGGCGTTGAAAGCAGTGGCGTTTTCTCGCTGGCCTTAAGGACTTTTGACACACACGTCTGGGTACAACATTATGCTGTAAGTCCATGCAGTAAGTACGCCTTCGCTGATGACTCTTGCCGCATGTACCAAAGCACTAAAAAACAAACCAAAATCCATTTTTCATGCATCATGCACAGAGAATTCAAAACCAATGTGCAGGTACTGGAGTGCAACTCAATTCTTACACTGGACCAGGCAGCAGCTCTCCAATGGAATGGCTCTTCACATTCTCCGTAATTACAGGCTTGAAGGATTGGTGGACGCTGCGTTTCGTTACATCCAGCTACGACAGGATCAGGATTGGTCCAGCCAAAGGCATTCACTTGGTGACAGTCGACGGAACGTTTCTGGACACCAGGCCCACAAGACGTCGAACACTAGACAGAAATTATTAAAATAGATATGCCTTAGTATAAATCCGCCAATCAGTTATAAAACAAAATACAAGTTCATATTGTCATAACAGTAAAGTTGTAAAGCAGTTAAAAAATGAAGAATTTAGTTCTGTATCCATAGATGATGCAGTCCCATTATCCATCGCTAGCTTAGAATTCAGTTATTCAATTTGAATACCCGCTTTCCGAGTTATTGGCCCGCACTTTTTAAATCATTGAAGTATAAACGAAACATTAAGAAATATCGTTGTAGCTGTAGTGCTACTGCTCTATTTGACTGTGGTTTCGAATGTGTATTTGTATTTATACTCTACAAGATCTGCAGACAAAAATGAAACTATATTGACAGACAAACGATATGCCTACGATTAGTGCAGGCATTTGTACGCATAAATAATATTTTTCACAGATCTTTCTTGGATGACACCCCCCCCCCTCCCCCCCCACCCATTAGTTACTGCCAGTCACTGCCAGTCAATAACATGTATTTTCTAAAATGAAACTATATTGACAGCCATACAATACACCTACGATTAGTGCAGGCATTTGTACGCATAAATAATATTTTTCGCAAATATTTCTTGGAAGACGCTCCCCCCACCCCACCTCCTCCTTCTGCCCCACTCCTTAGTTACGCCACTGCCAGTCAGTAACATGTATTTTCTAAAATGAAACTATATTGACATCCATACGATATGCTTACGATTAGTGCATTTGTACGCATAAATAATATTTTTCGCAGATCTGTCTTGGATGACACTCCCCCCACCCCTCCCCCCACCCATTAGTTACGTCACTGCCAGTCAATAACATGTATTTTCAAACAATATTGCAGTTAGCCTACAACTAGCTAAATTTCCGTCACTGTCTCATTAGCAGAGACGGATTTATATTAATATTTATTTGTATTTATTTTAGCAGATGCAGTTTTCCCCTTCATGATAGGCCTACCATTAGTGTGGGCACATTACAGATAGCCCACTACTCGGCTACACTAGGTGGTGGCGCATGCGTAACTATTAATTTTACTTAAGCAGCGCAATGTAACTTGATTTTGGCTTGATTCCGAAGTACCCATCACCGCTCATACAACGACGAACAGCCCCTTTAGACAACTTCTAGTAAAAAAGTTTTCGTGTCCAGAGCATTGTTGTTGGAAGTGAGAAGTTATCCCACTAAAGTATTGCAACAGTAGAACTTTGTGAGTCGTGTAAGCAGACATTGTTGATGCATTGTTGCACGATTCCGAATGCCCCATCACCGTTCATGCAACGAAAATCCAACGACGAATAACCCATTCAAACAACTTCTCTTAAACATTTTGAAGAGATGTTTTACAATAGACCTTTTGGAACGGCGCGATGAACACTGTTCCACAGGCAATAACAATGCCAAGGAATATGCTGATCAATTGTTACCGCGAGCGGGATATTCAGTCGGTTAAAGCCCTCAACCTTGGGTCATGTTTCCGAATGGCCCGCGGTTTTCGGGCATTAACCTTTACATAAACAACCTATTTGGTAAATGATTTGCATAGTGCTAATTTTGAATTAATTTTCCAGCTATACATTTTGTGTCGCTTGTTATTTCTTAAGCTGTGGCGGTATATGGGAAAGACTATTAGAACAGCCACCTTGCCCAGAGACATGGAGGTAATCCTTTTCCTCTTTTCCTTTCTGACCTTCACTTCGAATTTCCGCATAATCCAGTTATACTTACAAAGGTCACTATTGTACAAAAAGGGAGGAGCTAATCCAAAAATGGAGGTTGGGAGGGATGCAAAATTGCAGTTGTAGCAAGGCATACGATGATGGTCAATTTCATTAATGCCAAATCAGTATTCCAATATCATGAAGTTGCGGAAAAAAGGGAGCATTTGTGCGAACTAAGGGTGATATACTTTAAATACGATTTTGTGGTTCAAGGGTTGCTTTTATGTAAAAGATGCATGACACGTTTCCAGTCCAGAACTGTGTGCTGGACGTTTTTGCTTAACATTGTGCTTTTGATTTGTTGACGCTTAAGGAGTTACAGCCAAAACACTGTTTTTGAGGGTGGCCATTTTGAATTTATGACGTCATCGTATGAAATTCAGCGTGGTTCCATAGCTTATCTTGTTTTGTATATGAATACCTTCGTTCATGCCGATCTATATGTTTGTATCACAAAGTAAGCCGCCCTACTATTATCACGCAGATCGATTATCCAAAAGCTATCAATTTAATTTGTATGTGGATCGCATCGAATAGCACATTTTTAGATGGGAGGGAACAGAACAAATTGTAAAGAATTTAGGGAAATGCTCTGAATAACTTGACTCTTAGTGGTTAGAAACAGTAAGTAGGAAAAATGCCCCCTGCCCACCCCCACAGCCTCATTTTGGATACTCCAATATTCCAAGTTTGCGAATTGCCAACAAAGTTACCTTCTGATGCTTGAACTAACGAAAGTGCATCATACTTACACCACCAAATAAAGTACACTTTACTTACATCACTCCAGTGACCAGATTGCCAAACGAAAGGGCAAGGATGCTTGTTGCATCCTCGGCGAGGGCGAGGCCGAAGTGAAGGATCACACTCGCTGTCATCCACTTGTGACCCATCAATGTCCACACACTTGACGTCACGCATTTGACGCCCACGGCCACAATCACGGTCACACTACATGAAGACAAGTATAATGTAAGCAAAATATGTATTTTCTACTCGGCAACAATACGCTAAAAGTTATAACCAATTCATTTAAGTTAGGCAATATAAAGCATAACTTTTAACTGGCTTTGAAAGACTTTAATACTTAAAAAGACAACTAGAGGCACAAGTTAAAGAAAAGTAATTCCTGAATGTCAGGTTCCTTTTTCTCCACCTACCAGACATTTGTAACATGAATCGGAAGTAGTTCGAACCTGGATAAACACTTAAGGTTATTCCGTCATTGGAACAACCTTGTTGCTTTCTGGGAATGCATAAGCGCCTGCGTCACTGGCAGACAAACAATCATCGTATTCTCATACCACGCTGTAGTTGCACAAACTCCTGCAAAATACTCTTGCTTCAGCTTGTTGTAGTCAGGTAAATCGCTAATCAAGCTTAGCAACTGAAGATTATAGTAATATGGAAGTTCGACATGCGATTATAGAGCACCTGTTCAGTAACTAAAAAAGGGACCATGGGAAAATCCCTACCAAACCTGCTAGTCAAGCTAGTATGAGAAACTACCAGCCTTCTTCAGCTGCTGTATTCTATTGGCCCATTATCAATATTTCACCCCATGAGATTATGTAAGGTTTCCCAATTTGTTTCCTTGCACTTCTACATCTGATACTTCTACATCTGAGAATTTTTGTTTTCTTTCCACAAAACGAGGACCATGGTCGACTTACACTGAAAAGACCCCGGCAAATCGAAAGCGAAACCGAATTACACTGATAATTCCCATGAAAATCGAAAGTGAAACCCTAAAACGAAATTACTTCTGAGAATAGTTTTGCGGAAAGAAAAACAAAAATTCTCAAACCGAATTCCACTCGTGCTTTTATGAAAATTATAACTTGTGCGTTTTAGCACAACTCCTTTCCAACAAATTTCCCTCGACCTTCGGTCTCGTAAAATTAAATCTGGAAAGGAGTTTCGTGCTAAAACACCCAAATTATCGATTTCATAGAAGAACTCGTGATATTATAGCCAATAACGCTCAAATTAGGCTGTTCATCTCCACAATTATTAATTTGCTCCAGATGACATACGTGTCAGAAATTTGAAGAATAAAAACAAAACTGTAAAGCCTCATTACACGCCCAAATGCTGTTAATGACCTGCCATATACGAGTGAACTGATAACTTGTTGATATCAGTGAACTGATATCACGGAGTTGTGAAATTGAGAAGTGGACCCACACTTTTTGCTGGAAGCAGCAGCGTGCAAACCGGTGTGTTTTTTTTTTTACGAAATTTGTAACTCATACTTCAGTACGCAACGAACTCTAATACTTATGCCTCGAGTTTAAAGGCGACAACACCATGTCACATAAATGTGTTCTGACTGGGATAAAGTAGTGAAAAGTAAACTGCTCATTGCAGGAGCATGCAGAGGACGAAATATTTGACATATTCTGCCCCGGCATGTTACTGTGCACATGAACCTTTCTTTCATATTTAGGATTTTTTATTAATTTCTTACCTGACTCCACTCGCCTTTGGTCCACCTTGTGGAGCACGAGTGCGGGTTACACGACCTCCTTTGCGTGGAAGGAGGCAGACCGGAACACAGCCCATCTTCTACCGTCACGTTGCCATGGATACACACGGGACGGAGCTGTTGAGATCCAGTACCACATGGTAAGGAACACTGAAATATAAATCAAGAAAACTATTAGTAAAGACGATTTGGTGTAAATGGTATCGAGAAGGAGGACATATAAAATAAATAAGGCTAAATTCTGGTGTACAACGATTTTAGCTTGATCTTGACGAAGTGCAACAAATGCTTTAACGAAATTTTTAACGAAATTCAACAGCTCGATTACTGGTGATGAATGAACACTGCAGCCCACGGTCCAAATCACGGACGTTGTTTCATATCCTAATATAAGGTCCTTGCCTTTAGTACAAGTACGTTATATACCATAGATGACTGTTTTGTCTTTCAGTATATTGTTAGGGCTTTGAAGTACATACAGGATACGGACGAGTGTGTGCCGGTTAGACGTAACACTGATTTCCATCACGATTTGGACTTGGGAGGACCCAGCTCACCACCAACCCTGGTCACCAAAACGTTTAAGGAGGTGGTAAATTTTACACCTACGCAACTAATTAAGCCATAATTTGGTATAGCTGCGTCCAAAATTCTCCGCTTATCCAGCATGGATCCAGACATTGTTTACCATGGCAGCAAATATGACACTTATCTAAATTGGCCGGTGGCAAATTTGACGTTTAACCCTTAGGCCATGACATCATTTGTATAAGCAGGAAATTTTAGGCTTACCAGCTTAGGCCACAATATCATTTATCCAGGTTAGAAAATACGAAACTTACCCAGACTGGCCTGACACTGTTTACCTAAACGACAAATATTAGCCTTATAGGCCTAAAAATTGACAAATGCCCCCTCACGGGAAACCGGTGAGAACCATCGTTCACAAGGGAGAAGCATGCAGAACATGGAACATGCTGGGATGACCACGAATGCCAATTACTTGCCAAATTATGCCAAATGTCTTGGGGATAAAAGTGAATGTTCCATACTTTCTCTCCTTACCTTTGTCCAGGCATGATCTAGCTGCCATTTTGGACAGTCAGAGGCACTGCAATTCTGTCTGGTTTCAGGAGGTTCTCCATTACAGTTGGACGGCGAGACGACCCGTCCCTCCAATTCATCAACACAAGCCACTTGCCGTTCTTCGAAACCATGGCCACAAGTCACTGAACACTACAAACAAACAAAAAGATTGGTCTAATTAAAAGATGTAAGACGTAAATGATTTACACGGGATAAAAGATAAATGGGATACACAGTATTCACGGCATTGCATTTCTTCGTTTATAAGATAAGAGCTCAAATATGCATGTCGCGGTATGAGGATAAAGTACAAAAGAAGCCTGGATAAATTGAGATAAATGAGACGATACGATAAAATGATATAAATGAGATACGAGAACAATTAGACGCACGGATACAAGAAAAATTAGAAAAATAAGAAACACGACACAACATTCATGAATTTGAGACAATTGAGATACCGAAACTTGATAAATGAGATATACGAGATTTAAGATAATTGACACACGAGATTGGAGGTCAATGATATACAGAAACGAGATAAACGGGTATATCTACAAACCCGGTACCTCCCAACCCCCTCGAATTGTGTTTTTGGGCCGTTAGCCTAAGTGCTTGATGAACTTGAGCCAGAAGTTACGTATCGCCGGATTCCCGAGTGCTGAGAACTAACAATATCGAGGGCCCGACCGATTGTTAGTTCTTTGCACGAGGGAAGCAGGCGATAACTTATTTGTCTACCGATGTTCGCGTCTCTGCCCGACAATGAAGAAGCACGCGACTCCAATAATGATGTAGTGCACGGAGTAGTCCAACAATGCAAGGCGGAAAGGGAAAGGGAAAAAAGTTTTCTTTTGCGTATTGTGTTCTATTACGGTTTCGGACGGCCTTTTTTCATTGTTGTCAGCATGCAGAGCTATTGAATCGAGTGCTGAGAACTAGTTCTCAGCCCCCGTTCATTGTTGTGTTCCTGCATCGTTGTATTGTTACAAGAGGGCTGAGATGCGGATATCGGTAGATAAATCATTCAGAAGAGCTTGTGTTCAGTCGGCTGAACGGTTTAGAAAGAACGGACCAAAAAAAAAAAAAAATTGTTGGACGCCATTTTGCTCTGCCATCTTAGATGTTTGCAAACTTGAATATGACCTTTTTTGATGAAAGGGCAATTCTGAATATTATCCGTAACCAGTTTATGTTCAATCTGAGATTGGAAGTAATTTAACGGGGAAAAAATGTTTTGGGGACAGAACGCTAGATTGGATTTTCATAAAAGTAAAAAAGAACCTTGTGATGAAAAGTATATTTATTTATAAAGTGAATATTTTTCGTTCAATACTGCCCATCTATTTCAAGCAGGCTACCCGGTCTTGCCAATTTACCCACCTAGCTAATTTATTCTAGCACCGCTATACTAAATGCTTTAAAATCGTATGCTTGAATGATGTATGTATAACCTGTATATAATTGTATTGGTAGCCTTCTTTCGCAGACCAATTCACGAACGGTTTCGTCAGCCAACAAATAAACCAAAGACACAGCCGACCATCGACTCATCCTGTCCATCTCCTTTAACTAATAAAGCTCCAATTGGTAAAACGACTGTTGAGATTAGTTCCGGAAACCCGTATCATCTGTCAACGAGAGATGCTCTTAGGAATTCCGATCCACCCACGAACGAGACTGCAGCGATGGAGTGGATGCAACCAAGATAACTTCATTTTCAAACACTTAACGAACACTAAATGCAGCTTTGTTTGTGCATGTGTTGTTCCGTATACCTTCCCCAAAAAGTGTGACCATACTGGTAGTAATAAGACAAAGAAGTTCGCTTGGTAGTTTGTTCCTTCATGAGTTGCATCCCGAACTAAAAAAAAAAAAAAAACGCCTGAGTGCCTGCAGGATCGGGATGCACCAAATACAAAATTTGCCGAATACCGAATATATACAACCGAATACTTAACTTGCCGAATACCGAATATACAACCGAACAGTTGAACTGCCTAATACGAATACCGAATATTCGGCACCAAACAATTTACATGTTCGGCCGAAACACCGAATTATTCAGTCCTGTGCCGCATAAATAAGAAATCTGGAAAATCGTCTAAACGGAATATCGTATAATGGAAAATCATCTAAACGGAATATCGTATAATGGATAATCGTATAATGGATAAACGGATAAACGTGTAATTGGATAAACGTTTAACTGCGGTTTCTGATGTTATATGTATAGCCGCAGCGAGCGCGGCAGCGCGAGCGAGGCAGGGACATAATAGACGATTTTCCGTTATACGAATTTCTTGTTAGACGATTTTCCATTATACGAATTTCCAGTTAGACGAATTTCCATTATACGAATTTCCTGTTAGACGACTTTCCGTTACACTGTTATACGGTATACGTTCCTCCAATTATGCGATTTTTCAGCTAGACGATTATCCCTCGCCCCGATTGGTCGAATAGGCCGAATACCGAATGCTCTGCCGAATACCTGTAAATCAAACATATTTGATCATTTTTCTTTCTATGAATGTCAGATGACAATCCTCACAAACCCCAAACCAAATGCTTAGACAAACGTTCTTAAATTAACACAATTGCATATGAATATATATAAAAAAAATATTCGGCCGAATACTAAAAAATCTTAACACTATTCGGCCGAATACCGAATAATTACCGAATATTCGGTGCATCTCTACTGCAGGAGGTGTTTTTATCAGCTCGGTAATGCAACGAGTGATCAAGAATAATTTCGAGTTGCAATGGCAGTACCACGTTGCAATGAAAACAAGATGGAGGGACAAAGGCGAAAATGTTATCGGGTAATCAGATAATTATCGGATAATCGGTGGTGTTTCCTGGAACCATTCCAACGTGTCATGGCCTGGTCCGTCTACTGACAGATTATCACCAGGGCTCTACAAAAGCACCGACTATCTTGGATGAAAAAGGGAATACGTGACTGGGTTGAACAATATGGCAGCCGAAAGCGTCGCTGATGCGATTGATTTGTATAGTTGCCGCTTTTTGTCAATCGAGGGCGACATCTTCCACACAAAAATACTGCCGACCTTGCAACACTTTTTGGATAAACGACCACGTCGCTATTTCCCGAAGAGCTATGTGCAGTCGAAAAATTTAATAGCTTTGTGGAAAAAATACGGAAATTCATTTATTTGTACGTATAAGCTATTTTCCGCGTGATTACTGGGATTAAGTTAGTGAATTACTATGCTTTTTGTCAGTTGCCGCTATTTGGCAGTAAATGGCGGGACACACTGTACAAAAATTCACCAATGTGATTTGCTTGGCCAATTCCCTAACAGATCTCGAAGAAATGAAATAGACCGCTCGTGGCGGC
Organism: Lithobius niger; assembly: GCA_023313725.1. Classification (NCBI taxonomy): domain Eukaryota; kingdom Metazoa; phylum Arthropoda; class Chilopoda; order Lithobiomorpha; family Lithobiidae; genus Lithobius; species Lithobius niger. Next base: position 16,207 of record JAHWFP010204871.1, on the reverse strand, counting down.
CATTTTGTCTACTCCTCTAACAGTAAAGTAAAGTAATGGCACTTGAACAGATGCAAGTTTCTAAATTCTACATTTGCTCATTTCAATTAAAAATCTTTATAATAATCTTGGAGGCCGGATAAAAGGAAGGCTAAAAGGAAAACCACTTCTCCCCTCATCGCACCGGCATTGAAAATGCAGTCTCCCACTCTACCTGCATGGAAACAGGAGGCAGGCATGAGTGGTCGATCAACTCAAAAAAGGTTCAATCTGACAAGTCGTCGGGCCGAACAATCACTTCTCCCCTACTCGCGCCCGGATTGCAAATGCGCTCTCCCATTCTACCTGCATGCAAACAAGAGGCAGGCATGAGTGGTCGATCAATCTAACAAGTCGTCGGGAAGAGTGCCGGAAAAATGTCCCGGGAAATGTGTCCGTAAACTTAATTCATGACCGGCCCAGTGCTTTCCTTTAGGCATCTGTAAGATTTTAACACGTAAAGTGAAACTTCAATCATATAATCCTTTTTACGGCATACGTCACGTTTTTGTTTGTATTTTTTTTCTAATTTCCCGTGCGCGCAAAATACGTTGAAAGCGACATTAAACTGCAACAAATCTATATAAGTTAATCACTTTTGACATCGTGTAGTCTCTCTTCCTCAACCCACTCTCTCATAAAAGCTGGAAACGATATAAAGCAGCCAGTGAGAAGATTGCTTCCAGAGCTGTTTGGCATCCCATTTCGTCCATCAACGATGGAATCTTATCCAAATTCCACGTTTCCCCTGCACCTCCCCCCCCCCCCTTTTTTTTTTCCAGAATCTAGGAACCGCCTGTTTCGAATTTAGGTGTAGCCAACCACAAGCAAAAAAGCCGAAATGTCAACCAACCGGCTGCAGACGATCGTAATTTTGCTTTGTTGTGAGTTTTCGGTGCGTGTTTCTTGTCACTTGGCGAGAACTTTAAGGTACAAATTTAGCCAATTTAATTTAGAGGGAGGGGGGGGGGCAGAAGGAGGCGGTGGAAGCCACGTCTCATCAATGTCCTCTTTAAACTTCGCTCCCTCGACCAAATAGTTTACCTTACTAGGCGCCATTTTCCCCAAAACGCCAGGTGAACCATCTTTCCCACCCGTCAGTGGGCAGACGCGAAGACAGATTTACGCACCGATTTTATTCTAAAGGTGAAATTTGGCGCCAAATGCCACGGGAATGCAATAAAAACGCCACGAGAGGTTATTTACTATTCACGGAACACTTGACGAAATAATTAGTGCAACAACGGCCACGCCAGCTTCAAAATCGAAACGACATTCGCAAAGTTTGGCTTTTACCAAAGTGTGTAGTTCACCGTCCTAAAGACGCAGTTGAACTGCGAGTGTACAGTTAAAAGGACAGACCTTCTCACCATATTCGAGCATCCTGCGTGAAACTAGCTCTAATTGCAACATTTTAGAGGTGAATGTAACAAAAACCGTTTCTCACGAAGAGAAAATTAGAAAAATGAATGCCTTTGCAATATTTGCACGCGTGTGACGTAATGTTGCAAAACTGAGCTATACAAGAAAGCCAGCCGAAAGTAATGTACCTTTAAACTCATAATCACTGACGTCACGAAACCAACTGCAGGGCCAAAAATCTGCGGTTGTGGCACCCCCACCTCAAAACGAAAAGTCTGTTACTGAAAATGGCCTCATTCAGTTCGGAAAACACAGGACTTGACACAAGACAATCAAAACCAAAGATAGAAAGGCACAAATTAAAAAAAAACGGGATAACCCCCCCCCCCCCCGATACTTTGTCTGCATCACGCCCCTACCTGAGATGAGTGCTGGTGTCCATCAGCGGAAAGCATTGGTACAGTGAAAGTTTTTTTTTTTTAATTAATTTCTTTAAACCTTAAGTCAACCGAATCAATTTCATGCTTGTGTGGCTGAACCGGCTCAATTTAGAACATTTCCAAACTTTTTTTTTAGAGAGGAAATATCTGGTGAAGGAAGGGGCAAACCTGAGGATTTGAACCGGGTAACCGAATAGCTGGTAACCGAATATTATGAACCGGGTCAGAATAGCTGTTGGAGAAGCATGTTAGCCTCTCACGCTACCCTGGCAGGCAATCCTGGTGGGGACTCTGCCAAGAGCACCTTTTCAGGGGTTCGACCAGATCTGTAAACCCCCAGCAACCAAGCCACGATGACCACTATTACCGCATTACCGTAAATCGCCTATTAAACGCCCATAGGCAGTTAAAATTAATTCGATAAAGCAAAAGGGGTAGGCCGTAAAAAAGTTATAATTCGAATCTTACTTCTAATTAGTAGCCCAGGGAGGGTGTTAAGGCCTATAGGGGGGGGGGGGGCTTATAAGGTCATGCATTGTGGAAAATTCGGTATTTATGCGATCATTCACATACGTGATCTGGGTTCCATCTAGAATTAACGCAATGCCTTTATTCTCATTTGTTCAGGAATTGAGGTTTTTGTGTTTACTAGTTTATTTCGTTTGTTTTATGTATGAAGCTTTGAATGCATGACGCGTAATTATTAGTTCATTTCTAGTAGAAAAATTACTATCTGAAAAGCTTTAAGGTCAGAAATAATGAAATAACCTAGTTGCAGCCTAGGTAAAAGGTAATTTTAAGATTTCTGACCTTAAAGCATTTTAGAGGGGGTGGGCCGTAGCCTTATCAGTGGCGAGTGGCAAAAATAGTAGCCCAGACACTAACTATCCACTCGCCAATCCTTGGGTAACACGGCAATACAAGCGCCATCCGCGCAAATATCCACTATGAAGTAGGGATCTCCCAATATGACTTTTTAGTTTTTACCGATACGATACCGATGAAGGGTATACCGACCGATACGATACGATACCGATGTCGATACCGACAATAATAATAAAAAATCACGACTAAAAGTTTAAATTTCACACAAAAAATGCAACTTTGGTTTCTGGTTTTGCATGGGTTCCAACTGTTGAGATTAGCTAAAAAGTTTTGGGCAACAATAACAGCAGTTTTACTCTTATTCCTGTAAATAAAGAAAGGAGGCCAAGAAGCAATGTTGTTTTCCCTCCTTGTATGTATGTTGTGATCTCTAGGTCACCACTGAGAAAGATGGCACCGCTACTTAGCTCGGCTGGAGCCTGCAACCAGTACCCGCCCCGGTAGCGCAAGTGGTTAGAGTGCCCGGCTAGTAAACGGGAAGTCCTGGGTTCGAGTCCCAGTCGGGGCAGTTGTCTTTTCTTTCTTTCTCAGACTAGTGTATTGTGTACCCTCACAAGGCCAGTCTTTAATGCAGACTGCTTGCTTCGTTTACTTAGATTTTAGCTGGTTGTTGTAAAACTTAGAGCGTTGGAACCCCAGTAGCAGAAAGACGGTGACGGGTGCCGTACGTCGCAGATTTTTTCCCGTTCCTGCAGATCGAAAACGCGGGTGATTTATTTCTCCACTGTCCAAATCCACGTTTCAAAACATTTACACCGTAGTTATGAAATGGCGATGGGAATGACTCTGAAGTGGACACAGTAGATAAGAGTTTTCATTGTCCTAAACGGGCCTCCAACTGGATTTAAAAATACCCGGAAATTTTTTAAACTTGCCGTAATATCGAAGTTTGGAGCATATAATTATTATTGACGCAAACGACAGTAATGTCAGCGCTCCAAACAAAATTGCCAATTATTTAATTTCAAAAAGTCATTCTAGAACTGCTGCCAATGCAAGTTGTCTACCATGTTTTAAGTAGTTTGACAGGATGGTTGCCCAATATGTTATGTATCGTAAAGTAACGTGTAAATTTTATTAATGGCAGAAAATTGTCTTCAACGTGAAAAATAAAGAAACCAGTTCAAAGTCAATTTTCTGGATTGAATATCTGATTCTTCTTACATTATAAACCAAAGTCTCATAGCAGAAATGAAGCAACCGCAACGACCCCCGGAAGGGGGACAATGAAAACGTGCGAGTGTGTCAATTCTTTGGCTTGAAGTTGAAACGGGGACGTTGTTGCCCTGAAAAGAAGTTAAAATTGGCACATTGTTGCCTCGACTAACAATTTGCTCTGCGCGCTCATCGCAAAGGCATGTCTTAAGGGACGTCATGTACGAAGGACAGTTATTTTTCGCAGGCTACTGGCAGTGGGGAGGGGCCTGAACGGGGAATGCCCGTTGGTGGGGCAGTGCTTATGTTACAGCCACTATTTGATTACGATATTGCTTTGCGAAGGGAGAGGATTGACAGAAAGGGGGAGTGTTACACAAAGAAAAATTGACTGTTGCAGTGAACGATCAGGCAGCACCGAGCAAATACTGGGAAACAACCACGGGTCAAACAAATCCCCGGGCGAAGCCGGGTACGATGCTAGTAAAAGTATGTAATTTTATCATAATACTATCCTGTACGAAAAAATAACAATCTGAGGCGTTGTGTCTCAGTGTCTGCAATACATGTAATGTGCAATAATCCATACGTCTGTACTGTATTAAAAAAAGAAGAAAAGTTTCTAACGTACTGTGTTTTTTTAACAGTTACCCTGCAAATTTGGGGACGCTCATTATGTTCGTCGCAGACTGAGCAAGCATTTTCTGCTACTGGGGTTGGAACCATCACGTGTTACATTTTCATTCCAAACTGAGCAAATGGCTTTGCTTTTGCCGCGCTTCGTGCCAGTTTTGCAGGGAAGACAGTTGCGTTTCTTAGCCTAACAAATATCTGTATCGGAAACCTTACAGTGGTCCGATACCGATATGGCAAAAATACCGATAAATACGGATTATGCCAATACCGATATCAATATCGAACTATCTGTACTATAAAGAGTAAGCTGTCAACGCAGTATAGGCTTTTGGCTTCACCTGCTAATTTTATTTGTGTATTGTTTTTATATTGTGACCAAGACAAGCAATAATTTGCCGCTAAATTAAATTCCATGTCTTCCTTTTGCTGTTTGTTGGCTTTTACTCAATCAAGGAGTGAACATTTTATTATTTTGTTATTGCAGTATAGGCTTCTCTCAAGGAATCAACCCATACCTCCCATACTCTTTTAAGGAAGTTTCAGCCTATTTCATCAAAAGGATATTTTACCAACACCCAAAATGTTATCAAGTACGAATGTCTGATAAAGGATCTAGACACCTGTCAGCAGCTTACCTGTACGAGAATTTCATCCCTAGCACCCTCATCAATAATCACGTGAGAATGCCTTAAAAGGAGCTAGACACATGTTAACTGCCAGTAGGCCGTACTCTGTACAGAAAGTTTCAGTCTGATATTTCAAAATTAACTTTTACCAACACCTTCAACAATAATCTCCCTCCCTCTTCCCTAAATACCCTCAACAATAATCTCGTACGAATGCCTAAAAAGGAGCTAGACATACGTTAACAACTATCATCCTATGCACTTCACCTTCTAAGTTTCATTTTGTTTACGCTCCCATGTACCCGAAACGAGTGGCGGAGCAAGTGTAAACAACTTCAAAAAGTGGCCGTAAAACAACCAGTGAGTGTGCTTTGGCCGTGACGTAGAATGGCTTCCCTTTAACCCCAGTAGTCTGCAACACCAGACGTGAAAGTAAGAGTGAAACAGCCGGCACTTAATGAACGCAGGCCTGGAGGGCGTAGCAAAAACAAACGAGATTTGACCCACTTTTCCCTGCCACAAACCTTCTCTCTTAATTCACCTCTTTACTTTAGGCACGCGCGCGCACGTGAAGCCCAGGTGACGTTTTGTTTGAGTTAAGAGGCGCCTTCGAGCTCAACTCCTCAAATGCGAGTCGCATCAACATTCAACAAATCAACAAACCCACGGACTAAACGACCAAGGTTTCACTTCACCGGATAAGAGACCCCAAGTTTCGCTACTTTAAACTAGCATACAAAGCGATGATATTACGGCGACAAGTTTGTTTACCGGTTAACGAGACAGCGTAGGCTGTGTTTAGAGAGAGAGTTGGTTTTGGGCACTGAGGAGGAACGCCTCTTCCCGTACCCACCTTTGCTTATTTGCGATAGTAAATTGGTTACATTTGGACGTGCACAGAAATAAAGTTAAATATGGCAGACGGTAGGCAAGGAAACGGGGCTTGCGAGAAAGTATCAAAATTAAGCAGGACGGAAAGCCAAATGGGCTCAAGAAGTGTTAAACGGACATTCATCCCGGTTGGCTTTCCTGTTATGGCTCAGTTTTGCAACAACACTTCAGAGGCGTGTAAATGTTGCAAAGGCATTCATTTTCCTGTTTTTCCCATCGTGAGAAACGGTTTTGCTGCATTAACTCTAACCTATGAAAATGTTGCAAAAGCTATAACGCGCAGGATGCCCGAATATAGTGAGAAGGTATGTCCTTTCAGATAAATACGGATGCAAACCTATTTACGATGCCTTTTGTACTTAAGTGTCAGACTGCCTGAGCGGGGGGGGGGGGGGGGGAATTGAACCCCCGATCTTTGAAACCAATGGCCAAAGTCCACCCGCTAAGCCATATTACACAGTATGGCTATGATGTCGGTCTTTGGGTTCAAAGATCAGGGGGTACAGTTCCCCGCTCAGGCAGTCTACGTTCAAGTCCAAAGGCATTGGAAATAGGTTTGCAATCGCATTTATTTAAGGTATCACAATAACACAATGAACGAAAAAATTTCATACTTGAGCTGGACTCGAACCCAGGAGGATCACACCATAACTTTTGAGGGGGTCCCTGGGTTGTTTTACAAAACTTAACTCAGTCGGTTTTTGAAAAGTTCCAACTATTTCATCGATTGTCCCAAGTTTCCTTTTCTGAATAAAAAATACAGATGCAAACCTATTTATTGCGTGCGCGGCGTATCTTGAGTCCTGCAGGGTATTTTGTGAGCGGCTACGTCTTCCTGGAGCGGGTGGCTTTAATCGATGGCCGCCATTGTTTTTGTAACCATCTTGGATATCAACAAGGCACTCTGCTACTGAAAACGTACAATCGATTATCTGTGTTCGTTCTGAGGAGAACTCAAGATAGGCTGAGGACACTTACACGTTGCCTTTTGGGCTTAAATGTCAGACTACCTGAGCGAGGAATCGAACCCCACGACCTATGAAACCGTGTCGGTATGGTTCAGTTCAGGGGTAAGATCTCGGCCTTTGGTTTCAAAGGTCGTGGGTTCGACTTCCCGCTCAGGCAGTCTGACATTTAAGTCCAAAAGGCAACGTAAATAGGTTTGCATCTGTATGTACTAAACCATTCTGAGCCGATTCCCCCCTGTTTATTTCTTAACTGAAGGGGAGGGGGGGGGGGGTACTCCTTTTCCTGGCCCGGGAATCGGCTTTTAGCCGATTGGCGTGGAGACTTCAACCCAGGAGCCCGTATAATTAACGTTGACGGTGTATAAGTCTTTACCTTGCGACTAATTATTTATTAGGAGCTATGTAGGACAATTTACAAAATCATTGTGACGCCACAAAATCTGAGCGGAGGAAAGGGGTGGCTGATAACGATACAATTCGAGTACGTTCCAAAGACCTTTCGCTTTTTTTCTAGTTTTCCGCCTGGAGTACAAAATTGTTAATCTTTATGTACTACCAGTAATTCACGTACATCTCGTTTATTTTAAGTGTCTGTAATCCATACGAACATTCTTCGTTTTTACAGCACGTAGTTTGTACGTTGAACTCCAATAGATATATTGGAACACTTAAAGTGTGCGCGGCCTATCTTGACTTCGCTGCACAACGAAGACAGATAATCGATTGTACGTTTTTGGTAGCAGAGTGCCTTGTTGATATCCAAAATGGTTACAAAAACAGTAACGGCCGTCGATTAAAGCCGCTCCCTCCAGGAAGACGTAGACGCTCTTAAAATACTTCCAGGACTCAAGATACGCCGCTCACACAATAGTAGCATGCATTTAAGTATACAAGTGCACGTGAGTTTGGGGCAAATTCCCGTGTTTAAACCCAGGTTCGCAAGAAACAGGACAGGCCGCTACTCTCGTGACGTCACTCGGGCACACACAACCAGGGTCACCAAATGTGACGTCACGCGCTAATAGTTTTGGAACAGATTTGGTTGATGCGTCGATGAACAAAATGTCGCCCAGTGTCACGAAAGAAGAGCGTTGAGGAAGTCTCACCGGTGTAGCATAGACTAGATGCAGCACCAAATTTCTTTAGTTCTCCGCGGGGCCCTAGCGGAAGCTGCGGCTATTAAGACCTCTGTTAATGCTTTTGCCTTCGAGGCAGCACGATGGCAGTGCATTATCAGAGGTATCAGTATCCGCAACTGCCGCCAGAGCTCCGCGTAGAACTAAAAGAAGTAAGATGGTATATTTCGTAACTCTCTAATCTATGGTTATAGTTACGTTGTCAAGGGAGTTGCAAAGCTGTTTTAAATTAAACGCCGGCCGATAAATACGTTTATTATTTACAGCCGGTATGACTTGTTACCTTCTTTTAGCTTAGTGGGGATACTCTGTCTGACGACAATCTCCACCATTTGGTAATTACGTTTGCATAAATAATTCTAGCGAAGAACAACTGCAGGTCCGCCATCTTTGGTTGGTGGATTGAGCGGAAAAACCGCCTCGTACAGTCAGTGAGTCCGATATGATTCACCAGTAACATCACGCTAAAACTCAGTGGTGCTGCCCAGATGGGAGCGGGGTGTCAGTGACGAGCAAATCCTCACTGGCATTTTAGGGGAGGGGGGGGGGAAGTGGAAAAATATCGATGTATTTATTATGTAACAACACCAGTCACCATAAACCGTCAATAGTCAACACAACAAATAAATCTAAAAAAATACAATAACTGAGAAAATATGATTTAGTATATAATTTTACTAGCATCGTACCCGGCTTCGCCCGGGGATTTGTTTGATCCGTGGTTGTTTCCCAGTATTTGCGCCGTGCTGCCTGATCGTTCACTGTAACAGTCAATTTTTCTTTGTGTAAAACTCCCCCTTTCCGTCAATCTTCTCCCTCCGCAAAGCAATATCGTAATCAAATAGTGGCTCTAACATAAGCATTAAGCACGGATGCATGGTTGAACATCGATTGAAAAAGAAACAAGAACAGCAGATGCTGTCGCAGCGCCCGGATGTTATAACGGGATAGAAATAAAACATGTGAAAATAACATGACCGAAAGTGTTTGTGTGTTTGAAATGAAGACGGGCGGGGGGGGGGGGGGGGGGGCCCCCCCAGCCCCTAGTCAAAGTCTGAAATATAGGGGTAGGCCGAACGGTTTTGAAGTGGTGGGGGGTGGGGGGCATTTGATATTCGGGTGGAGGGGTAACTACTGGACCCCAGGGGAAGGGGGATAGGTACCACTGGCAAAACTTACCGTGCGTTTTGGAACTGGTGATCGCGGTGCGTTTTCCAGTGAATCGTAAGCGCTGCGGTATTTCGCGACTTGGTGACCGCATTTTATGACCCTCAGGGTTTGTAATAATCCAGATTATTGGCAAGAAAACAAAAGAGCGCGCGCAAATACAACAACATTTAGTGGAATTTCGAAATTTCTAAAACGGCGAACGAGAAAAGGGAAGGGAGGGAGGGAGGTGGTGCTGGGTTGGGTTGATAAATTGATTAATTAATAATAAGCACTCTGCAGGTTGCCAATCGAGTGACACCTTTATTGATGTCAAGGTGGAGCCTAACAGAAATACGACACCGAGTGCTAATTTGACGCCAAGGTTACTCCCTACTCGAAGTAAACATAAGGAATTGCTTGGAAAAACCAGTTATGATAAAAACAATGTGAATGAAGTGAGTGGTCATGATTTTAAGCCTATAGTGTCCGCAGCCTATCTTAGTTCTTTCCACAATATAATGGACACAAATAATCGATTGTACGTTTTTGACAGCAGAGTGCCTTGTTGATATCCAAAATAGTTACAAAAATAATGGCGGCTGCGATTAAAGCAGCCTCCCTCCAGGAAGACATAGCCAATCATATGGGACTTGCAAGACTCAAGATACGCTGCGCACACTTTAGTTGCGGAACCTCCACGCCACAAAACAAGTACTTGAGGGGGAGGGGGGTGCGAGCCCTTGCCACCCACCCTCATTCGAGCCTTAAGAACAAAACCGCCGCTTTGCTCTTTCCTTGCATTTTTTTGGGGCGCACATGCATTTTTTCAGGGGGGGGGGGGGGAGGGAGGAGAGGAAATCTGTAGTTACGGCACACTGTGACTAGATTCAGAAATTTTAAATAAACTATAGCTCTGAATTCAACTAAAACTTGGGATCTTAAAATGGAAATGACTGCTAACGATGGCTGGAAGCATTTTAAAGAGGCTTGAGTTTGAACCCCAATCGAAAATATGTTGTCTGTCCTGAGGACATTGGCCATTTTTTTTTATTTTTTACTTCTATAATGGCAGCCTTATACACCCGCTTTGTGTCCCGTTGAAAAGATAAAAGACGGTGAATGACAATAATTTCTGTTGAGAGGAATTAATTCCGTTTGTGCTGATGGACAGGCCGAATATTTTTTGTGGGATCCCCGACAAAATTTTGGGTGGAAAAAAAGTAAGCCCAAGTCGTCGGAAATGCCAGGAGTATAGTACCAAAAAAACAGGGAACAACTAGCAAAACAAAATAAAGGTCTTCAGATTTTGGGGATAAAAATCAGGAATCAATTCAATTTTGTTAACTCTTCGGTGCGTTAATATTAATTTCGTCAGGCATGGGATTCGAACCGGTATTCTCTTGGTTTGGAGAAGAGGACGATGACCACTACGTGTTCACAAAGCTCGCGATGTGCGTAAGGTTTTTCATATTCACGCAGTTGTTGCCACCGACAATACCGCGTGACTTGGGCTTCAGAAATTTGGAAGGAAATAAAATATTTTCGAACTCGAAATCTGTACTATTTCAAACGATTTTCAAATCTTAAAAAGGACATACCTTCTCACTATATTCGAGCATCCTGCACTAAATAGCCTTTGCAACATTTACATAGGTTAGAGGGAATGTAGCAAAACCGTTTCTCACAAGAGGAAAAATAGCAAAATGAATCTCTTTGCAACATTTACACGTTCCTGAAGTAATGTTGCTACACTGAGCCATACAGGAAAGCCAACCGGGAGGAATGCACCTTTAATGTCAGCAAGCTCCTTTTCAGTTACGTCTGTGAACTATCCATGTTGACTCATAAAATCCAGCTTTGACATTATGATGAAGCCTAACAGAGGTGCTTGAAATAGAGCGGAGTTGGGGGATCAGGGGGTGTGTGTGAAGCTCCACCTTCCTCACATTGATGTATTTCTTTTAAGCCTATAATTCATCGAACTAAATTGTAATGTTTGCACGTCGAATTGCGCGTTTAAAATCTACATCAACATTTGATGCTGCGGTAATTCGAATTACCGACTGCAATAGCTTACTGCATGATCGCTTCGACATTTGCGACGATTCCCAGCAGTTTTTCGTCATCTGTATTTGTCCATTTGCATATAAAATTCTGAGTGTTATATCCTCCCCTCACCACACCCCACCAAATCTATACTACTAAAAAGCCCAGAAGGTAATACGTGACATCAGCGTCGGAAAACACGCGAAAGAGTGTTAGAGACCCCGCGTACACGGTGGCCAATGAGAATGCTTACGTTATATGGAGCAACGCGCACTTGGCTGAGGCGGCCGGACAGTTGCGGCGGCCACTGGGATCCCGAGCGCGACCATACAGGGCGACCATACTTACTTCGTGTTCATATTTCACCAAGTGATCGATAATTATCAATGAAAAAAAGGACGTGGCCGCGCAGCACGTCACCGTGTTTTTTGGCCGCGACGACCACTGACCGCACGACCTGGTTGCCCAGTGCGCGGCGGCCCTTAGTGTGGAGACCGCGAATCTCACCACTGGACTGCTGCTACTCACTTTGTTTGGGGTCCACAAGAACCCCCTCACAAAGCTCGCGTTGCGCGCGGGCCTACAAACTCAGCCCTGACCTTATAGGGTGAAGTACAAGAAGCCAGCACCTTCAAGTTCCTAAGCACCCAAGTGCCGAATAAGAAATTTACATTTGACCATCTCGGCTTTAAATTGAGCAGATCGTTTGCTTGCGACCAGCTGCTAAACGAGAAACAGGCACCAATTGGTCAGCGCAGCGAGTGGGTCCAGTACCAAATCTCTATTTAGCCTAATAACAAGTTGGCCATCTGAACGAAACGCCCAATTGGTGGGTGGGTGAGAAAAGGATGGCCGACGCATTAAGATGGGTCGTAAATTTCACCCCAAGGTCGTAAATGCGTAGTTGTTGATTCATTTGTGTGTTGTACGTACACGAACGCGTGGGAGAAGTTCTGACCAGCGTTAAATTGGCCGGGTGGGGGCGGGTTGGGGGCGAGGCTGTCCATAAATTACGTCACGCTTCGCGGCGTGTACGGGAGTGTGCTTAACGCGACGTGAAAAGTGTGAAAAATTAGTGGGAGGACAACTACAATCAATAGCACGATGTTAATTTTTTTTTAATAAATTTAATTCATACTGCAGACTAGCTATTAACATGACAACGGTTAATTTAACTGCGTTGTAGTATATGGACTAACATGTATGGGCAATTTCAAATTACAGCTATACCTCAAAGACTCGGATTGAATTTTCTATAACGGGGAGGGGGGGGGCATGGGCACCCGCCCAAGTAACAGAATTTAGTCATAACGTAATGCCATAATGCTGAATAAATTCCTCACGAATATACCAAAAAAAAAAAGGCAGTGATTAACCGCAAAACGCTTGAAATGAATCGAACATTGGGTTCACGCATGGTGCAGAAAATACAATAAAAAAAAATAGATTATTCGTATTCTTTTTCCGGACAACGTAAAAACCACTTTGGTGAAAATTAAAGCGGATCAAAAGAGCCTAAGACGTCAATAATTTTACATGACTTTCGTGAAAAAAAAAAACATTGCGGAATGGGAAAGACGACGTTAAAAAAACTGATGAACACCAGTCTGAGATCTGTTTCTAAACACAAGTACTGCTTTGGCAAAATGATTTTGGATAAATATCTCATAATTTGTATACTCTAAACACTTTTAACTAACCACGTGGTACATTACTGCCATACTATTCCGTAACTTGGACAATTAACAACAAAACCAAAAACTTACCTAAACGAACAAACAAACAAACAACTAATAAGTGATTTTGGCGAAGACTATAGCAATCTTTTATCATTAAATTTTGTTGGATCAGGCAGTTTTCTTTATTATTTATAGCACATTAGGCATTGAGGGGCGAGCAACACTTTAACATTAATTCCACCCTTCAACTGGGGTAGCGGTGCTTTCGTCATCAATTGGCCAGCCGTTCTCCTCCCCCACCCGCTCGTCAGCGATCGTCACCAGTAGCCGAACCCCACTCCTCTTCCTGATGACGCAATACTTGAACAGCCCCATAATTCATAATTCCGCCCGTAATCCAGCCCTTGTCGCAATAAAATGGTGCATCGGCCAGGAGTTGAACCGGCATTTTTTTTTTTTAGCAAAAACTGCAGATAGACTCATTTGTGGCAAAGGCATTCTTGCTTCACTACGGGGCTGCATTTTTTTTATTATTGTGGTTTTTTTAATGTCTTCAGCAGAGAGATTTCGATAACTTACTAATTAATGAGCCGTAATAGCCAGCCATATTGCAATTCGATAACCCAGAGCGTGATGACTTTACTTTCCCCTCAATGAGTCAAGGACATCCCCCCCCCCCGGCGTGCCCACGACGGCGGCCCTGTCAGTCACGATGACCATTAAAATGAAAATGTGTGAAGAGCGTTTGCATCGTGATTTAAGATACGAATAACTACTGTAAACACTTTTTGCCAGTTTGTAATGCAAATTCCAGCGCCGACGTTGTAACTAGGTAGTTAGTATTCACACGAGTCCGTGGGATTAACAATAAGGTCGTCATATCGCTCGTTTGAACGCGACATAAAGGCGACGGGAAAATGTTGCTTGACCGGTACAACATGCTAATAAAGTTACCGGACAGAAGAAGTTGTCAAGATCGCAGGCATAAAATGAGGAACTAAGTAACCTTCTCGATCTTCAGTAACCTTCCTCGCCGCCACAAAACATGCATGCAAGTAAACCTAAATAACATTATTCGCACGCAGGGATTACATAACGAATACTGACTAACATCGTAAATGTGGATTGTGGCATGTAAAAGCTAGAATTATTGGATGTTTGGAAGGTGGCGACTTCAATTCTAACGGACGGCAGGCAGAACCCTGGTACCAGGGTTCTGCCGGCCGGATCTTGGATGAAAAATAGCATACGCGAATGAGTTGGACAATATGGCCGCCGAAAGCGCCGCTGATGCGATTGATTTGTCTTGCTGCCGTTTTCTGTAAACCAAGGGCGACACCTTCAGTACGAACGAATGCTGCCACTCTTCCTTAAACACTTTCTGAATAAACGAACATGTCGCTATTTACTCAAGCTACATGCAGTCGAGAAATTTAATAGCTTTTGCGGCAAAAGGCTACGGAAAGTTATTTACGTGTACGTGTAAGCTATTTTCCGGGTAATTACTGCGATGAAGTTAGTGAATTACTAAGCTTTTTGTCAGTTACCGCTATTTGGCAGTAGACGGCGGGACTCACCGTACAAAAATTCACCGATGCGATTTGCTTGGCCAATTCCCGAACAGACCCCGAAGAAATAAAATGGACTACTCGTGGCGGCCATTTTGTCTACCCCCCTAATATTGTTATAGGTCGGGCCGGATAGTTTACTGGCCATGGTTGTACAATGCGCTTGAGAGGACTCGTGGCGCGACTGCAGCGCCGAGCGCTTGAAAACACCGAATGCGTAAGCGACTTTTTTCCCTCTTAATTGTTGATATTTCCCTTTATTTGCCCGGATATCACAGTTGGTTCGGGTAACCGGGTCATTCGGGTCAAGCTTTATGCCGCGTCACCGGCTCTGAGCACCCGTCCCGGAATTTCGGGTCAGACCCGGTGAGCCGGAACTTCGGATTAGATCTGGTGACGTAGCCTGAACTGGTTAGCTCAACTGATTCGGACCCCAAACTAAACCTTACACTAAAATTATGGAATTTATTTTCCTGAGTTAGTACCGAAAGTGATTGCCACTGTTTCTACGGAAAATATTTTACGGTTCTTTGGTATATCCACCGAATAAGAATAAAAAATAATAATAGTAAACAACGTTGCATTTTAGACCTAAGTAGAGTCGGCCTTACTAAAGTTTACTGCTAAATTCGTTTCTTTAAGCTTAACAATAATAATAATTGTTGTATTATATTTCCAAACGTTGCAATGAAGAACATAACGTAGGTGGCAAAGTTCATTTGTGATAGTTGGTGAAAGCGGGCTTAGCTATATCAATACAGCGCAGCAGTAAGGCTTAACAATTACACCACAATTTATTTTACAAGGCGAGGCGTTTTACGCTTGTAATATTATCTGTTCGTTAACAGTGGCTCATTCATCATTCAGTATTCATCAGCCCGGATGAAGGGGCG
>JAHWFP010204822.1:0-70374 GCA_023313725.1 Lithobius niger | reverse complement strand
TTTTTAGTTGTTTATTAACCAGTTCTTTACTGTTTTATTAATATTATGTGGTCTTAGGTTTGTTCTTAAATTCAATGGTAATTCATTTAAAATTGTAGGAAGGACAAAAACGATATTTCTTTTCCCACATGAATTTCTCCAGGTTGGGATTTTAAGCCAAGCCGTATTATTACGTGTTGGTCTCACAATTTTATTTTGTAATGTTTGGTCAAAAAAAATTTATTAATAACAGTTAATTTATATAAATGTTGGAAAGTTAAAATTTTGTGTTCCAGTATAAGCTCTTTAGTTGTCTTGTTGCTATTGCCACCAAACAGTGTTTTTCATGCTTTATTCAAAATTTTTTGTAAGCGTTCAATATACCGGTTCGAAGTAGAGTCAAAGATAGTGCAAGCGAATCGTACAACTGAAAGTATCCATACTTCAAACAGCACACATTTAGTTTTTGGGTCAAGGGACTCTCTTAGGGTGTAGAGAGATGGTATCATGCTTCTAATTTGTTTAATGAGTGTATCTATATGTTTAGCAAATTTCCAATCTTCATCTATAGTAATTCCCAGGTGTCTTAAGTTGTCAACCTGTGTGAGTTTTGGACAGTTGCAACTGAGCCTAGTGTCACAGTCATCTTCGTGTAGTTGTATGTTAAATCCATTGCTTTTTGGTGTATGTGAAGTTGTGATATGCATCAAAAAACTTTTTTCTTTACTAATAAAAAGTTCGTTTTCGACAAAGAACTTATTTATATTATCAAAGTCCTGCTGTAAATTTTTTTTCATAGTGTCTTGATTAGTATTTATAGCAATTAAGAAAATGTCATCTGCGTACAACCGTCATAAAAGTATTACTACAAGTTAGGGTGACATCATTGATATAGATAAGGAAGAGAATTAGTCCTAAAATTGACCCCTGTGGTCCACCATACGTGATAGGTTGGCGTTCACTTTGATTTTCATCTATTTTTACACTGCTCTTCCTACCCGTTAAGTAGCTTTGTAGTATACCCAAAAATTTCCCATGAAACCCAACTTTGCATAATTTTTTTAGAAGTACTTCCTTGTCGAGAGTATCAAAGGCTTTTTTTGGGTCAATTGAAATTGCCCCTACATGTTTACTGTTATTAAGATCTTATGTTACTTTATTATTAATAGCATTCAGGGCGTCCATGGTTCCTTTACTTTGTTGAAAGCCATATTGGCATTCGTGTATAATTTTAAACTTTTTAAAAAAAAATTGTATTTTGTTGGCAAAAAGTTTTCAATGATTTTGTCGAGGACTGGTAATAGGGCAATTGGTCTGTAATTACAATACTGGTTATTTTCACCTTTTTTAAAAATTGGCCTAATAATTTGATGTTTTAGGTTAGTGGGCCAAATTTCTGTTTTAATGATCGCCGAAATCAGGATTACCAGGAACTCAGCCGTTTGTTCTTTTGATTTAAGAAAATTTTCAAGTAGGAAACCATCATGGCCACGTGATTTTTTTACTTTAACCTGATTTAGGATAGCAAGTATTTCAAAAAAATTGGGTTCAATTATTTGTATTGTTGGTATGTTTCGAACAGAATGTCCATTCGACCGAGTTATGCTTCCTTTCTTACCCTTTTTTTGTGCTTTTTTTTAAGTTTGGAACCTCATTATGGAAGAACGATGCAAAATTATTGCACACTGTTTCTGTGTTTTCTGGCTGGAAGGCTATTTTGATAAATTCGTCTAGGCTACCTTTTTTTTTTACCGATTTTCCACACAAATAGTTAATTTTTTCCCACATTTTTGCTCCATCGGTTCTATTTTTAATAAAGTATTCCTGGTAATATATTTGTGTGACATCGTTAATTTCCTTTCGTATCTCATTTTTCATCCTTTTATAATTATTTAATAGGTCGTGCTGAGGGTTAGGCATTTTCGAAATTTTATTCCAAAGTTTGTTTTTTTTATTTATTTTTTTAAAAAGTTCAGTTGTCATCCATTCTGATTTAAATGGTTTTTTATATCTGTTATTTGTCTGGCTTTCGTTTGTATCCTTTTTTTTATATCCCTTTTTTGGTTGTCAATATAAAAGGTTTTAATTTTAGTTTCAATTTGCTCATAAATTTCATTGGGGTCGGTAAACATTTTCAGAAAATTCCAATTTTGATTTTGCAACTGTTTAATGATACCTTGGAAATATCCAGATTTTTTTTCAGTTGGGTTAGAATGGTTTTCATGGTACCTCTCATAGGAACGATTATAAGCATTGAAAGCTGTAAAGTAGTGATCAGCTAGCTTATTTTTTACAACAAAAGAATCGCACATCCAGTTTTTACTTTTACAATAAATTAAGTCAATACAGGATCTTATTACGTTATTGTTTCTAATTTCCTCCCTAGTTGGTGTATTTATCTTTTGAGAGTAGCCTATACTAGCCATACAATTTTCAAATCTTTCGATGTCATGCTTTTCATTCTGGTCCTGGTGTCCTACAAGAACATTCAGATTGAAATCGCCAATCAGAAAAATATTATCGTTATTAGATTTGTTTAACAGATACGTTTTTAGTTTTTTTGTAAAGTTCACTCTGCTGGCTGAGGTTTTTTTTATACACAGCCAGTATTTCAAAGTTCTCATTTTCAATTTGAAACGTACAACTGATAGCTTCATTATCATCTATTTTTATATTTGAGCAGTTTATATTTGTAAAAGTGTTATTTTTTATAAAAAGTAACACACTCCTACCTTTTTGGGTCAACCTACAATTCGCATAACTTGTGTAATTTTCAATATAAAAAATATCGACTTCATGCTCCTTCACATTGATTTCGGTAAAACAATAAAGTCCCATTCAATACCAGCAGTCTCAAATTCAGCTAACCAAGCAGACCAATTGAGCTTACAGCTCCTTATGTTAGAATGGAGACACTTAAAAGAAGAATTTCCCAGACATGATAGCATGTCTCCCAACTCAATGAAGCTTTCACAAACTTCATTAATATCAGTGTCTTCATCAATCATTTTGTTTGAGTGGAGATTGGCGCACTTTCACTATTTTTTAGATGTGTCTCGGTTCCAGTTTGATTTGATGCACTGGTGTTTGCTTTTTGCTTTTCAATGAATTTGTCGAGTTCTTCTTTACTCTTTATGTGGGTCACTAGCCGGTTTTTTTCGTTTTCTTTGATGTTATTTTCCCATCTTTAAACCAGATGAATTTAAACGAGTCTTTGAGTACTTGTTTGGCGTTCCATAGCAGTGTCTTATATGCTGGTGTGAGGTGCTCGTTGATAAAAATACGAGTATTGTTACCATTTCCGAAAAGGTGGTCGTTTGTAATGGTTTTTTTTTTTTTTACATTCTAACCATCGATCTCGGTTCACTCTATTTCTGAATTGAATTAAGATAGACGGCGTTCGATTTTTATTTTTGCTTGGGAGTCTGTGTGTTTTGTCAATCCATGTATCGCTGAAGTCACTCACGTCAATTGCGTCTGCTATTCTGTAAACTGTGTCTCTTAAGTCTTCATTACTCTCCGTTTTCACTCAAAAAATCTCGATATTACGGTTTCTACTGTATTGTTTACTTTCCATTTGACTCTGTTTTATGTCGTGTATCGTCGATTTAATACTGTCCAGTTCTTTAGTGTTACTTATGTTAGGCTTGGTACTTGCGCTGTTACCTAATTTTTTTTCCAGGTCATCAATTCTTTTGTTGAGCTTCTTGTTATCATTTTTGATTTCAGCCATTTTTTTTTTCCATTTCATCATATTTTTTACTGATGAAGTTGACACTGATCAGTATTTGGTCATAAGACTTCTCAACCATTTTTATTTTTTCTTCTAACTTTTTCAGTTGTTCATTACGTTTATCATTTGCTTTCTGAGTTTCGTTATGGTCACTATTAATTTTCTCGTGATTGTTTTCAATTATTTCCAATTTCTGCAATATTTGTTCGTTTGTCTCTAAAAGATCATCCAATTTTGCCTAAAAAAACTGGAATTTTGTATGTGTAATATTTTCACTGTCATTGTCATCTTCGTCCCTATCCGATGTTTTTTGGGAATTTTTTCTCGAAGCTTCGTTTCGGGTTGCTCTACATTTTTTGCATGTCCAGTCATTTTTTTTTGCCCATGCCCGTAATAGTTGTCACTGCCAGACCGGAACATTTTTTATCACAATGTATTTTACTTTTGCAGTTTACGCTTCCCGTTCATAAAACTCACAGAATGTCTCAAAATGATCCTTAGCACTTCACAAACAGCTTGTTCAGTAGAATCTCGTCGATGATTACTAGTTATCGTAGAAAATGTCTCATTTTGTGGCACCACGTGGACGCGGCCAAATGGCCACCTAGCCTCGCTGACCAAGTATAATAATTAATAATAATAATAATAATAATTTTATTTCAATTAGTTACAGTAGTAACCCTCGAAACTGTTTATACAACAGTTTGTGTGAGTTTATAAAAGTAATAAAAAAAATAAATAAAAAATACATAAATAAATAAAAATAATAATAAATAAATAATAAATCACACCATAATACAACTTTCTCTCCCCATGTGGAGGATCACAGTGTAATCGATTTTTAAACATATAAGAGTAATAATTACAAATTCTGCCAATTCAACCATTCAACAAGACACAACAGAAGTAAATTGTAAACAATTTTAACGTTATTTACGAAAGCTTTAAATATTATTATTTTTTGAATTGTTAAGTAAATAGTCTTGTATTCTTAATTTAAATTGTTGTTTATTTACACAAGTTAATAATATTTTTGGAATATCATTAAAAATGTTAGGTATGAAATATATAATAATAATATAATAATAATAATAATAATAATATGCTTTATTCGAGTACAAGATGTTCTGTACAGGCACGAAATTCATACGAATTTGTACGTGCAAAGCAATGTTAATCAACTTTAGACAATATAATATAATAAATTATTTTTTTTTCTTTGCACAATTAATTTAATATAATTTCGTATAGTATAAATAAGAACAATAGAAATAGTACAATAAAATAAAGAATAGTAGAAATTCATCAAATTACGCAAGTTCCCAGTATTTTATTTTCAGCTCGCATCAATGTTTAGTATTCTACTTTCATTTTCATGATAAGTAAATAATAATAATAATAATTTGTCACTATAGCAACAGGTCTATCAAGGACACTAAGATCGCTAACAGCCAGCCTCAATTACAAACAGAAGACAATCATATGTAATGAAAGAGGTTGGCCGGCAAGGGAAGATGAGGGAATTAGGTGTTGGGACACGAATGCCTTACCACCAAGGTTAGACCTGCCAGGGCCTCTATAAAGCTCCTGATGGCATCGCCAAACGTGTTGGAATGGGACGTGGTGGTTCGGCCCAAGTAAAAATCGTTATGTAAAACAAAGTATGGATATGACAAGTACTAAAAACAAAAGCATCCCATTTAAAAATGAATAAATAAAAAAAATTTTAATATCAACAGGTCAGGCAAGGACCGCGGGTCACTAACAGGCAGCCAAAGTTTAATGGGGTGGGAACAGACATAAGAAGAGCGTAGTTATATACAAGATTACATATTCAACTCGGAGGATAAGACCGACGCATAAAGATCTCTAGATTAAACGAGCTGAGGCGGCTTCGAAATGTATGAATTGTGGGTGAAATGTGGGCGAATTGTTACTAGTTGCTAGCTAGTCAGTAACATAAAAACAACGTTATTGATGCATCTTTCTTTCTATGAATGGTGGACACTCAGCCTTTAACTTTCAAGGCTGTTTTTCTTTTTTTTTCTTTTAAAATTTTTCTTTATCCCTGCACCTACCCCTTACATTTACCACAATTTGAAAGATTTCTGTCGCATTGGGATTTATCCTCAACATGCCAAAATATGCTTTTAATTGCTTACAGTTAACAGACACATGTCTGCTAGTGAGGCCACTCAATTTCAATTCAATTTATTCATCAAGAGCCTTGACTAGATCGTACGCTCTATTACAATATTAATTATACACATGAAACAAATATAACAAAACAAAATAAAATACCAAATAACCAAAATGCCAAGACACCAGAATACCAGACGCACTAGACTACAGAAGACCACAACTATTCCTGCGGGTGGTCAGCCCAAAAACTCTCTGCCCTTCACAAGGCAGCGGACAAGGCAGCGAATTCAGTGGAGAATGTGTACGTTACAATCTTACTCTTGTAGCTCTGCAGAAATCAGCGCAGTTGAGTTGTCCCCCCGTCCAGCGACAGAAGTCCCTGTAATGACGGGGTGGCTGCTATCCATCGCGATATCAAATGGCGATGTAGGACATGTCTGCGGCAGGACATGAGGAAATGTTCCACCGTGATCTCTATGCCGCATGTCCCACATATCGGAGTGTTGATCCACCCTAACCTGTGTTGATGGGCAAGAAGCAGCGAGTGACCCGTTCGGAGCCGTGACAGCAACCTTGCTGCCCAGTGCGGCAAGGCATTAAGGGCCAGGTCCCCATTCCGCACATTGGTTGCAGCTAAAAAAGCATCCAACCAGTACAAGCGGTTTCCCACTCTGCGTTCCACTTACTCCGAAACCATTCGTGCACGGCAGGACGTCGCATCCTAGCAGACATAATGAAGGAAACCACTGGTACATCGCCTCGAGCAGCCTCCTTTGCCAGACCATTAGCTTGCTCATTTCCGGCGTGGCCCGCGTGCCCGCGAACCCACCATAGGGCGACATCACTCCTCTGCAGCGCTGCCCAGACTTACTGCAGATCGTGAATACCAGCGGATCACTCATATCCAAAGACGCTATCGCACCCCTCAACCTGCCAAGTCCCAACTTAGAGTCAGTGACTACTGCATACGATGGCAATTGCAAATCCAGCGCAATATCCAGTGCCACAGATATGGCCACTAGCTCACATGTCGTGCTTGAGCTGACAGCGTCTAGCTTACGCACGCAACTAACCTTCAAGGATGGGATAACCACACCAATCCCACCCACCCCCATTGACCGGAGGAAGGAGGCATCACAAAAGACCTCACACTCCACGTAACTTGGCTCAAAGACCTTAGATAAACTCGGGCACCACAACCATGGGCTGAACGGGCATGCACAGGCAACGCTGGTCCAGCAGGAGCCAGAGGCACTGAGCAGAAGAGAAACACCCATTCCTGCAGCCCCTAGCATTTCACGAACCTTGTCACTAACACCATAATAATCCATAAGGATCTTTCGCACTGGGTCATGATCCCCCCTGCTCAGGTTCCTAATGCAGAGGGTCACAAGCAACTCACCGGAGCGGTGATGAAGGAGCATCTCATTACACTCCGTCCACAGAGCTTGAACAGGAGTGGTCACCAGACAGCCAGTCACAATCCTGAGGCATTCATTCACAACCACTTGCAGTGACCTAATATGACGCCTCGCTGGGCATAGGAAAAGCAGATGATAGTCCAGTACAGACCTAATAAAGGCCATGTACGTGGACAACAACGCTCCCCTCCGCACACCCTCCGCTCTGGCCAGGACTTTCAAGATGGAGGCACGTGCCTGGATCCGTTCTCTCAGATGACTGACATGGGCATTCCACTCCAGGCGCTCATCGAGGACCATCCCAAGATACCGAACAGTTTGCGACTGAGAGACACATGTTCCCCCCACAGAGACTGTAACCGGATCTCGACACTTGTTGGCAAAGCGTGAGAAGACGACCAACTCAGTCTTTGCCGAAGCCTGCATCAGGCCTCTGTCTCCGAGATGCGCAGCAATCGCATCCAGAGCCTCCTGAGCATGACCCACGATGTAGTCAATATCAGTACCCGCAAACCACATTGCAACATCATCTGCATAGCAGACAATGATGTGTGAGACCCCCATTTCAACCAAACGTCGTTTATTGCAATTGCGAAAAGCGTTGGGGTGAGGCAGCTCCCCTGCGGGAGCCCTCTGTCCGAGCGTGCCTCAGACGACCAGTGCCCATTAACCCTAGTGACAAAGTGTCTAGCACCTAGGAGTGCGACAATGGCACCAACTAGTTTCGTCCCAACACCCATTCTTTCCATTGCAGCTCGCACCCACTCATTGCTGACGGTGTCATAGGCTGCCTTTATGTCATAAAAGACAGCCACGACAACCATCCCATGCGCCCCGTATGCCCGACAGCAGGAACAGAACAGCATCTTGAGCGCTTCTATGGGGCCTGTACCCGAACTGCGTCGGGGCCATGACAACCTGCCGACCAACATGCGCTCGTACACTTTACGAAGGCAGGGCAAGAGCGCAATTGGTCGGTAGTTGACCAGGTCCGACCGTATACTTCCCACCTTGTGAACAGGCACCAGAATGGTGTACATCCAGGATGGAGGAACAGGACCCCCATCAAGGAGACACTGCAGGAGCCCCAGAAGCTCCTTATTAGCAGCTGAAGACACACTCCGCAAGTTAGCATACGAAAGACCATCAATGCCCGGGGAACTGCTGGGTTTGCACTTCGACAGCGCAGTCGAAAGTTCCGATTCGTCCCAGGGTAAATCCGTGACACCTGAGGCCAGCGACACGCCAGTCCGCGGTGGTGCAACACCACCAGGCAAGGCATACACACTCGCAAAGCGGTCATTAAAGGCATCAGTCATCCCCCTTCCCCGTAGGACAGTCCGACCCTTGCCTTGGGTCTGGGATGCGTAGACCCAACTCTGAGTGAATTTTACATCCTGGAGGCGCAGGGCTCTCCAGGCATGAGCTAGCGAGCCGGCTGCCTTCACACGGTCACACAATCGCTCCGCAAAGTTTGCCTTCTCTCTCCTAATTAGGAATGCAGATTCAAGCACAATTCCTTTATACGAGAGCCACTTCTCTTCAGTGGGGCTACGCTTCCACTTCCTAAACGCACTTCGTCGATCACGCGCAGCTCTTGTGCACACTGTCGTCCACCACACTGGATGCTGTTTTGTAGCGGTGGAACATCGTGCAGGGCGTGCTCTACTGACATGCGCATTAACCCAAGATGCAAAAACGCCGTTATCAACCACTGGGACACTGTATCGCTGTCTGCATGTGGTACCAGTACAGCTCACAGGCCACAGGACCACCAGGAAGTGGTCACTGCCAGCCTGGTCGTCAGACACCCCAAAGTTGAACCGATGAGCTAGCTTCGGTGAGCACACAAACATATCAAGTACAGACTCCTGCACAGAACTGCTCTGCCACCTACTGAAGGTAGGGCTTCCATTTTGAATGATCGCCAAGCCTACAGAACTGATTTCGGCTGCTAATCTACGACCCTTACTATCCACTCTTACCGATCCCCAATCATGATGGTGAGCATTGAAATCCCCTCCCACTATATATGGCGCCGAAAATTGCTGTAACCATGCAATCCATTTTTGTAATGTCGGGCAGCCTGTGACGTGCACGAATACTAGAGTGATCCACTGGTTGTACATCCACATTTTCACAGCTGTGGTATCTATTTCTGAAATTTGAGAAACATGGACAGCTATCTACAGCACTGACCACTTAAGAAATATTCCAACTCTTAAACCCGAGGAGACATAGTCTGTCAGGAAGGGGGACCCGTCAAATCCCTGCATACCGCCTGCTTCTTGGACCCCTAACACATCAACATGTTTTAGAAGCCGTTCCACCTCACTGATTTTGTTTGCAGGACCTCGTGCATTCCAAGAGGCAATCACAACAGAATTTGCATTGTTCGCGAACTTTACGTTTTAATTTAATTCAATTTCGACTACTTACACATTTTCCACCTTATTGCTGGCTTGGCCACTCTCTTGACTGCTGAGAAACACACTCTGGCTATCACTAATGCTTGCTTCTCTAATTGCTTCATCAGAAGTGCGTACAGACAGGCATTGCACTCATGGCAGCACCCCTGACAGCTCATTCACCACTACTCCCGCGGAATGACCGCTCGAAGTTTGCTCATGCCGCTGTTCGCGCATTTGCGCATTTCCAGCTTGATCTTGCACATTTTGTACATTTTGCACCAGCGGCACATTTTCCACAAGTGGCACATTCTCCGACTCTTGAACATCACACACATCATTAACATCACCCACATCACACACATCACTAACATCACCCACATCACACACATCTTGCGCATTCTGCTCAACACTTATTTCTTGTGTATCCAGATGTTCGCTTAAGCTCGCAGAAGCTTGCTTACGAAATCGTTTCCCACTTCTCATCCGTTTTGGTGGCGGCGTTATCCACTGCCCGTCATTATCATCGCCATCCATTCCAGCTGCACTGCCACTTACATCCACATTCTCAGCCTCTTTGCTCTCAGTCACACTGGTTTCTTTCCCCTGGTCTGTCTTGGCACACAATTTCTTTCTTCCACAGTGATTGTCAACCAAATCCCTCGTAGCTGCACCCTGAATATCCATATATTTCCCATGTATACGTTGGGCACCATTGTCCAAGGCAGGTGGCCCCTGCACTTGTAACTCCTCGGACTGCCTCCCAACCTGCCCTCTACGGTGGAGCGCCGCACCGTGCCCATCCGCCCCTTGTTGTTTGTCTTCCCGGCGTCTCTGGGCAACCGATTCTCTTCTTGCTCCACGCAAATGGTCGTACATGTCCCTGGGTTCTCGATATCCGCCGCAGGCTGCGCAGTAGACACTGGTGTAAGCTCGCCGGAAGTGCCCACGCAGCTTGCAACGGAGGCACCTGGGTGCACGATCGGCTATGGTTGCCAATGCTGGTATACCCCTGACTATAATAACGTCTGGGACGTCGTCGATCGACATACTTCCCTGAGTTTAAAGTTTATCACCCGGACCCCCGTTTCACACACCACTCTCCCTCTGACCTGTAGCTTCTCATGGACGTGTGACACTAGGACACCAAACTCACTTACCACCTCACTGACATCAGCAACACTAACTCCATGTGGGAGCCAGTGAAGACGTGCTTCCAGTTGCTGCTCTTCTAAGTCATAGGTCTTTACAGGGTAGCCATAGATAGTCATCTTCGCCCGCAGGACCTTCCGCTTCCCTGACACCGACTTCATTACAATCTCAAAGCCGTGCCCCGCACGCAGGGGGCACACCATTTGCACCTCATCCTGTCCAACAACTTGCTCAACCGCCGAGTACACTGCTGCCATTGGATATGGTGTTCCGGCCCGGTCGCACAGGAGCACCACAGACCATGGCATACGGACGTTTGCCAGTGCTCCCCCATATAACTTGCGCAGGGCCATCACGTTTCGGGCCCTGTTTCTTTTTGGGTCCACATCGTCCTCTGCATCTACCTCATCTTCCTGAACGTTCCCACCACCAAACCTAGAACCACTCCTAACAGCCTCACTGAACAGCTCTGTTACAGTTTGCACCACGACATGCCTTTCTTCCAAGTTTGCCTCACTTACATGCCTTACTGGCTGCTGTGTGCCACCATTTTCTTGGCCCTCCCTCTGCAGCAATTCCTTTGTTGTGGATGCTCCATGTTTACGAACAGCCTCTTCCGTCACTCCACGTCTTTTTGCCTCACTTAGTACTACCGCAAATGTCTCCTCCGACACCAGGCCAGTGTTAATGTCCACACTCGTAATTGATTTCCGTAATAGTAAGTAGGGCATCCACATCTGCAGCCATCTTTCCAGCCCACCTTCTTATCATTAACAATCAATTTTTTAACAATCGGGTGTCTACAATGGGATGACAGACTGTTACTGGCGGCGACGTGTGTGTCTAGATACAACGCTCTACGACGTTCTACTCGAAGTTGGGTGAAGACCAGTGAGTATGGAATAAATAGAGCATTTATTGTCAGTAAACTTAATGGTTACAACTTCTCTTTTAGAGGCTAAAAACTTGTCCAAGAGGTTCGCTCCACACCCTCCACTCAACTCCACGTATTTATGGACGTGTATTTTACAATCCATCCAGATCCGTGCTATAGTCCGTTCCACATTATGTCTTCAAGAAACCGACTGAATGCCGCCACGTTTTCTTGCACTACAAGTGCAAAACGTGTTGATATCACACTTGTAGACTCTCCACAGTTACTGTTAGAGTCTAGAGTGCGATATTTACATGGGTTTTCACGCGTTAGTGGAAGAAAACGTGGCATCATGCCGTCAGTTTTCTGCAAACATAATGTGGAACAGACTATAGTCTAAGTGGGTTAAGATTTTTTCTATAGCTTTGTTTATTAAATTTAATAAAAATGTGTGCTAAAATATGAACTCTTAGCACTGCACAGATTCACCGGCATTCATTTAGTTTCACCATCAAATCAAATTTTCTGTAAAGTAACACTGATACAAAGTAAAAATTTAAATCAGCCTAATTCGCAGAGAACCGTCTCAAAGAGAGTCACTAGGTGACCACTCATATTCATTAAATGTTTGTGCACATCTCGTGTGTCTGTGGGAATGGTGTAAGCATATTGTCTAAAAAAATGTTTGAAGGCAGACATCTCCTCACGAAACGGACAAAGTGTAGTTTCTTTGGTAGCGATGGTCGTCATGGTGGATGAGTGGTGGTGGTGGTGGCAGTATTACACGATGGTGGAGGTGACGAAGGTGGAGTTGCGTTCACGGTGATAGAGTGACGCACAAAATCATCCTAATATCTAAAGTATGCCGCCACACGGGACACGTGACCAAATGTCTTAAATTAATGTCTCAGACAAAGGAGCAATGACACACATCACATACATGATGTTTATCGTGGAAAGATCTCACGTGCCGGTGGAGAAGTTGACAGCTTTAGTATGTGTACGTCTGCATTGATCACACAAAAAGAAACGTAATTTTCTCACAGCAACTAAATAAAAAAAAAATCATCATAAGTAATGTTACATGAATTTATTCACATAATCAAATACATTCTAGGGCAGCCCAACGGTACGTGGCCACGTTATTGAGCATTGTTGCGATTTCCTGTTTGCATGAATACACTGTGATTTTCCGTTAGCAGTCGCCCAAGCTTTTCATAGATTTAGTTAGATCCGGGATTATGAAACATAGAGGCCTAGACGCTGTTTGCATAAGATGGTTGTGACTGGAAAAAATATAACGTCATCAGTATTGTGCATTTTTGTTCAAAAGACAGTTTGAAAGATATACAAACAAGCAAAATAATTACGATTATCGAGATTTCCACTACGGACCTCAGTGGAATAAAAATTATCCAAATTCCCACTGCGGACTTCAACAAAATACAGATTATCGAGATTCCCACTATGGACGTGAATAGAATAAGGATCATCGTGATTTCCACTGCGGACACACACACAAACAAACAAACAAAAACTACAATCTTAGTTATATAGACTAGGGCAGCATCCCGTATTATGTCTGGTTTTTAATATCATTGTTGTGATTTTCCGTTTGCATGAATATTCTGTAATTTCCCTTTAACAGTCACCCACGCTTTTATTAGATTTCGTTGGATCCTGGGGCAAGAGATATAGATGGCTAGATCCTGTTTGCATGAAAATATTCAACAAAATAAAAATTATCGAGCTTTCCACTACGGATGTCAATAGAATACGGATTATCAAGATTCCACTGCTGACACACACACACGTACATGAGATTTCTCGTTAGCAGTCGCCCAAGCTTTCATTAGATTTCGTTAGGTTCAGGGTTAAGAGACGTAGAGATCTGGATTCCGTTTGTATGAAAATATTGTGACTGGGCGTGATCAGAACTGTGCCTGTTTGTTGAAAAGAGAGTTTGAATCATTATTTATACAGACAATTCCGTTTCACAGACACACAAACAAACGAAAGAATTAAGATTATCGAGATTCATACTGCGACTTCTTGGTAATCTGGCAACACACACATAAACAAACAAATATTACGATCTTAGTTCTATAGATTAATCACAATCTTTTTTAGACTTTAAAAAGTTTAACATATTCATAAGAAGTGCCCTTTACACCTTTAAATTATATAGTAAATATAAAAATGTCTGCAAGTTTTCGACTCGATGCGTTATAATGTTTCAGTATTGTGAAACCAGCTTTCTCCACATCTCTTCAAATACAGAAATAGAAATAGAGACTGACGGCGCACGAAGTACACCCCCCCCCAAAAAAAAAAACTCCAAAGAAGTTAAGCAACTAGAGCGTCATAACGAGATTTGAAAGCGTTGAGTGAAGGAGCACAAACAACAGATTGACGGAGGGAGTTCCAGGGTTGAACAACCCTTTCCGTGAAAAAGTGAAAGCGAAGTTTAGTCCGAGATACAGTGCCAGAAATACAGAGTGGAGTGAAGTTGACATTTGGAATGAGGGGAAAAAACAGCTTCCACAACAAGAAAATTGTGAATAAGTTGGTAGGTAAGTATCATGTCGCCACGATGAAAACGATCATGAATGGAGGAAAGCCCAAGTTTACGTAGATGATCGGAATAGGGTAACGAATGAATAGTGTGACACCATTTGGTAAGGCGACGTTGGCTATTTTCAAGACGATTAAGTGAGTAATGATTATAGGGACGACGAATTTGGGAGCAGTAACCAAAGACTGGGAGAAGAAAGGTTTTATATAAAATAGCAAACAGGGAGGGTGTAAGGTTGGTGAAACGTTTCAGTACAAAATGGGCTTTACGAAAGATTTTGGAGATGACATTTTCAGAGTGAAGATTGAAATTTAGAGCGAGATCAATAAGGATCCCAAGGTCAGGATGATTAGTAACACGAGTGATAGGTTTTCCAGAAAGAAAGTAAGGAAAGTGAGGATTATTGTTCCCAAGGTACAGGACGTGACATTTATCAGTATGAAAAAGAAGGGAATTGGTAGAGGCCCAGTGCGCAAGACGTTGGATGTCTTCTTGAATTAATTTGCAGGAAACAGGTCGGAGAAGATTTTTAAGTCATCAGTATAGCAGGCATTAGGAGAACGAATAACAGAAGGTAAGTCAGAGATGAAAATATTGAACAGGAGGGGACCAAGAACGGAGCCTTGAGGAACACCAAAGGTAACGTGAAGCCAAGGAGCGGAGGAACCACGAAGGACGACCCGTTGCTGCCGAAGGAGTAGGTAGGAGTTAAGCCAAGAAATAATGCCAGGAGAAAAACGGAAAGTAGTAAGTTTGGACAAAAGCTTAGCATGTGAGACAGTATCGAAAGCTTTACTGAAATCAAAGAAAACAAGGTCACATGGTAGACCAACGTCAATAAGTTTGGTAATGGGATCATACGTTCAGAGAAGATTGGTGAGGCAAGAACGTTTAGGAAAGAAACCATGTTGGGTGAGAAGAATATTGAGTTGAGAGCATTCATCAAAAAGATCAGAGTAGATAAACCGTTCAAGGATTTTTGAAATGGACGAGAGGAGACTTATAGGTCATTAAGTGAGCATTCTTCAAGCATGAAGGAAAGGTACTAGAAAGGATGGAATTGGAGAAAATGTGAAACAAAGGGATTGAAAGAGAACTGGCACAATTACGAAGAAAAATAGGAGGAATGTTATCAGGACCTGAAGAAAAGTCTTCTTTAAGGGATAGGAGAGAGGAAAGAACATCGGTCACACTGAAATTCACGACACCAGCTGCAGGTGGAATATGATTGCGAGAAGATGCCGGAAGGAAAGTTGTGGAGAAAAAATGATTTGGTAACATCATCGAGGGAGAAAGTATTGTCATCATTTCTGATACACTTAAAGGGACAGTTTTGTTATCATTTTTTAGGTAAGAAACAGTAATTTGTGGTTGCTTTTAGAACGTTGAATAAGGTTGTTTTCAAACGAAGTTTTAGCAAGTTTGATTTGCATGTTAGCATTCTCTCTAGCAGCGAGGAAGTTTGCCATGTTAGATGGAGACGGAAAGGAATGAAGCAGACAATACAAACGCTTTTTTTTTGTTTAATGAAGCACGCAGTTCAGGTGTGGACCAGGATGGGCGGGAGGGAGAAGGCTTCTTAGCCACAGGAATGAAACGGGAGATAATGGCTTGAAGGAAGGCGGTAAGTATTTGAACCTGTGAGTCAACATGAAGATCGACAAGTTCGGTAGACCAATCAATGCAAGAAATAATGTGGTTAATAAGCGTGTAGTCAGCTGAGCGAAAATTGTAAGAAGGAGAGGGCCTGGCTTTGGTAGAAAAGTCAATATCAAGTGAAAAAGTGAGGACATCATGATCGCCACGCCCAAAGGCAGGTGAGTGAGTGATTGAGGAGAAGGTTGAAGGAGAGCAGATAAGCAAATCAAGTAAACTGTAGCACTGATTTGAACGATGGCTAGTAGGTTTCGTAACGTGTTGTACAAGATTATGGTCTCGGATAAGGTCCAGAAACTCAAGACTGGCACTTGGATGAAGTTCGGAGGTAGTGGCACTAAGCCAGTTGATATTAGGCAGGTTGAAATCCCCCATACAAAAGAAAGGGCACGTTTGGTTGGTGGGCACAGCATTGTTAAGCATGGAGAGAAAACTTGGCCAGTGTGTAGGGTAGCCTTTTACTGGAGTTCGGTATGCGCAACCAATAGTGATATTGTCGATGAAGGAACAATGATCGAGCACCACAAGGATTCCCATTCACCGAGTGAGTCTGAGTAAGAGCCTCTAAGAGAAGACGGAATATTGCTTTTAATGTAAATGAGCACACCTCCGTGACCCCTGAGTAAGTGGTCACTGCGGTAGGCTGTGTAGCCATTAAGGTTAATGGTTAAGGTTGAGTCCGGGATAGCTGGAGTGAGGTGTGTTTCGGAGACGCCAATAATATCAGGAGAAAGTTGAGAGGTAGCAAATTTAAGTTCATCAAGTTTGTTACAGCGGCCCATAGCATTAAAATACAGGCACGAAAAGTTATGAACAAGGGTTTGGACGGCAGTTGTAGTAATGAATGAAAGTTAGGTCTTGGAAGCCTCCTCCAGAATTGAGCTATGATGGCTGCTGCAACAACTAGCGACACTTGCATTGTCACTAATGGACTGCTTCTCGGTATCTTCTTGGGTGGTAATCTGAGTTGGGAGTTTGCCTTGCATACTTTTGTTTTTTCGATAAGTGACGTTGTCAGTGGGAAAGGACTGTGGCGACTTAGAGTGGCCGTCTTCTTGATGCTGCAAATATGGAGGCACATTGGTATGACTGTCTGTTTCGGTTGCGTTTGATGTTATTTTCAGATCTAGTAAAAAAATGTAAAATTTTGGCGTCAGGGCACCAGATATTGGAGTCATGATAATGTCAGTATTTGATTCAGCAGTCATAACACAGAAAGATGAGTAAGTGGGATACCTTGTGTGAAGTTAAAAACAACCGACAGTAAAACCGAAAGAATTGCAAATGAGTTTAATAATTGAGTCAGCTGTAGTGTTGGGGTGAAGCCCACCTACGAAAATTTTAACCGTTGGATTTGTTGAGTGGGAAGCTGGTGCGGACACGTTGTGATTAATTTCAGGTCTTGCTGGAGGTGGAATCTGAAGTTTATTTGAGTATGCGGGTGGAGGTTCGACCGGGGCAGCAGCTTGTAGTAGTTTTCTGTAGTCAGCTTTGGAATAGTAAGTACGGAAACCCGATTCTTTGCTATAAAGGGGTTCAAAGGAAGAGTGCGACGTGGCGGCTGGCACCATCTGCCGAGGTAGAGAGAGACTAAGCAAGCAGTCATTTTGCGAAGCCGTAACAAGATGAGCTGGAGGCACCATGCGCTGTGGAATAATGCAAGAGGGAAGATTGAGTGTTGGTTTGTGTGGTAGGGAGGAGTTGATTGCCCCATAAAAAAAAATCACGGGAACTCGATGTATAAGCATTATATTTCGTAGGTTCATTTGATTCAAGAATGTTAATCGGAGTTTTATTTTCTGAGAGGCGTTCAGGTTGCGCTAAAACAGTTTTGGCAACAGGAAGCGACGACACAAGAAGGCGGCCGCCTTCGCTGGGTCGTGTCGATTCGATTTCTGGATCAAAAATATGTTCGGTGAGGGATTGCAGGGGTGTAGAACTGGTTTGCAGTCTAATCAATGAATGGACAAATGCCTTCCTTGAGAGATGATTCAAGTAAAGAATGCCGCTGCATAACCTGTGTGACGACGCGATTACGAAGCATCAAACAGTCAGCAACTGGTAGGCATTTTTTGCAGAAATAGGTGAGATTTTTGTGTTTATCAATGCAGTCAATAACAGTTTGAGTAACATGTACACATTCGGTGTGAAAACTAGAGCAGCACAGGTTGCAAACAATGGCTGTGGTCGGGTGGTAAACATCGATAGTACAAACGGGGTAGGAGGTCAGACTGATGCGACTGCACGACATGGTCGCTAAACGCTGTTTTCACAGAAGTAAAAAGTTAGTTAAAGGAATCAAGCCGTATGAGTCAAAATACTCGCAGTCACCTAGAATGACCCAGTGTGAACCAGCCTTATTACATTTATCCATGTTCATAACACTCCATCCGTCACCCTCAGGAATGTGGTTTGAAGGATACACACCTAAGAACGTATCACAACAAGAGTGCAAAATATCGTATGTTGTTGCGTGTTCATTATTCAGTTGAAAGTATTTCTGTTCTCATCAATTTCATCAAAGCTTCTTTTTCAGCTAAAAATTTTCTGTGCCAATTCTGTGTGGGAAAAATAGTACGTACTGTTAGCGAAGTACGTGGCTGTTAGCGACAGAAAGTGCCGAAACATTTTAGTTCCAGCAACAAGCTAGATATTGCACATGGAAGCTGTACAAACATTGTAGTTTCCAAATCCACTGGGAGACACTCCCAGAAGTGATGACGTAATCCGTGATGTCGACAGCAAAATGGCCACCACGTGATGTACTAAATCTCTATTATCTCCGGGACTATTTGATCAATTCTAACGTGCGACCTATTGTTGGAAAGATAATTTAAGAGATAAAAGAAATGCCTGAACAATGTACGCTATAAATTTATTAGTTTTGGCTTAATCTGAAAAAAAACATAATATAACTGCTGTATGATATGTTAATTCTCAATTATCTGTGGTACTAATCGATTTATCTTTTCGTGCGAACTATCGTCGGAAAGGTAATTTAATTTGCTAAACCAAATACCCTACCAATGTATGTCGTAAAACTATTAGTTTATGCGTAATTTGAAGGAAACATATTATGATTTCCTCAAAATTACCACCATGCTATACACTAAATCTCGTGTATCTCTGGAACTAATAGATTTATCTTATGGTGTAACCTATCGTTGGAAAGATAATTTAATTTGTTAAAAGAATTGCCAGAGCATTGTTTGTCGTATATATATATATTAGCATTTGTTTAATATATAGAAAAACATATTATAACGTCATAAAAATAACCGCACTGCGATATACTAATCTGTGGTATCTCCGGAACGAATATATCACTCTTATCCTGCGACGTATTGTTATAAATATAATTTAATTTGCCAAAAGAACTGCAAGGACAATGTATGCCGTAAGTCTCTTTTGTTTAATTTTAAGAAAAACAAAATGTACACGTAATTATTGCCACTTTCAATTCTGCGTTTTGTTATCTATAATGTATTCATTTGTGCTGCACGCAATTGATAATATAGATCATAACACAGCCTTCAGTACATCGGCGAACTCATTCCATGGAACAGGCATGTCTCATCTTTCACACTCGGCACTCGCCGAGTCGCACTCGGCACTCGGCGTGTCGCCGCAGTCGCCGTGAGAAGGTTGTGTTGGCACGTTTGCGCATGGTCACACTCGACTTACTGTTTCCTTTTGCGGGGGGTTGACCCTCCTGAATGTTATTGGTGTCGACGGCCACTTACGGTCCGGCACTTCCTTGTTGATTGTCGCCATCTTGATGGTGTTCGTCATCGTTTCCATCTTCCGCATGACATTGCGCGTCAGTTGGGCGATAAGTCTGTACTCCTGTCCGGTGTTTTTCAATTTTTGCAGGAGGTACAGATGTATGACAAGATTTAGATTAGGGGTTTGACTAACATCTCTGTAATGTGTGGTGCAGTGGCAACCCGGACCACTGCACTGTGACTGAGGTTGGCGCTAATGACCATGTTGTCGACGCGCCATTAAGCCTCAATCCCCCTCCCTCACCTTTCACCCACCAGAATGTATGGCTGTGACAACCAGTCTCAACTTAGGACAATCAAAGAATAAAGTAGAATAGGCTTGCCCGAGTTCTCCACAAGTCTTCCTCATACGACTACCAAGACTGTCGTAGAAAAAACCATTGACACACCCGTGGAAATGATGGACTGGTCAGAATCCACCAGAAGCAAGGCTGACCATGAAGGTAAAGTGTTATCCTGGGTAGCCTTCCATTCCCATCAAAACATCCATGAAGGTTTGAAAGGTAAATTCACATCAATTCTGCTCCCAATATATGATGTGCCTCATCCATGGTTCGCCATGCCATGAACATTATAATAAGTATTCTTAAGAAGATCAATCCATCACTGACACCAGTTTAAGGACGATCAACCATTGCAAAACTGCAGATAGAAATCGCTGTAATTTTCAATGATTGGTTGTGAATTAACAGGTAGTGGCTAGAATGAAAACTTTGTTCGAGCCGTTGTTGCAACAACAGGAAAGGCAGACAGCATTTTGAAGTCATCGGCAGATCGCACGTAAAACAAAGTAGGTACGCACAGAAGGTGAGCATCGCAGGCCATCATAATCTGCAGAATGAGGTTATCAGAATCAGGGTGATGACTTGAGATTTCAGGCAGCCGTTTAAGGGGAGGCAACAAAAATCGGCTGAATTGATATTCTGGGACAACT
The DNA here is from genome assembly GCA_023313725.1 of Lithobius niger. Lineage (NCBI taxonomy): Eukaryota > Metazoa > Arthropoda > Chilopoda > Lithobiomorpha > Lithobiidae > Lithobius > Lithobius niger. Next base: position 49,715 of record JAHWFP010204822.1, on the reverse strand, counting down.
GCTGGAGGAACATAACCTCTATAGACTTGCAAGTGTACTAAGAGAGGTTCGAGTTGTCATATTAAAAAATTACTTTCCTGTACACTACCGTGTGACTGTGAAGGTCACTGATCAATTGACACACTGTGAACAATACGATACAGCTTTAATAATTTACCGTTTCCAAAAGAATCACGTATAAAGTGGCAATAATTACATGCACGTTATCTTTTCCTTCACATTAAACAAAAACTAAATTATTTACGTGATACATTGTACAGGCATTTCCTTTAGAAGATTAAATTATCTTTCCAACGATAGGTCGCAATATAAGATTGATTAATTAGTTCCGGAGATACACGAGATTTAGTATATTGCATGATCGCCATTATGAGAACGTCATAATGTGCTTTCCTTCAAATTACGTAAAAACCAATAAATTTACGGCGTACATTGTTCCGGTATTTCTTTTAGAAAATTAAATTACCTTTCCAACGATAGTCCGCACGAAAAGATTGATCAATTAGTTCCGAAGATAATTGGGAATTAGTATATCGCACAGCAGTCATATTATGTGTTACTTCAGATTAAACCAAAACTAACCGATTTATGGCATATATTGTTCCGGAATTTCTTTTAGCAAATTAAATTATCTTTCCAACAATAGGTAGCACGGTAGGATGGATCAATTAGTTCCGGAGATAGTAGAGATTTAATACATTGCGTGGTGGCCATTTTGATGACGTCATCACGGCTATACGTGTCACTTCCAGGAGTGTCTCCCGGCGGATTTGTAAACTACAACATGTGAGCAGCTTCCATGTACAATATGTAGCTTGTTGTAGAAACTAAAATGTTTTTGCACTTACGGAAATGGACTAAAAGAAAGTTCTAAACGAATGATACCATTGTTAACCAAAACACGTGAGTGGTATCATTAGAATTCGCATCAGCAGTGAGGTCGAAGCAAAAAAGCGTATACCCACTAGACTTGTATTTGGCGTAATTTATACCATTGGCGATGTTGTGATATTTAATGCCTAAACCGTCGTACATCGACATGAACAGATTTACATGTTTGTTAGCGGGAAAATTACAAGTTAGTAGTTTAGAATTATGTGTCACACCATCAACAGAAAGGATTAAAGATGACAAATTAAAAGGTTCAAAGAAAAATGGCTCATTGGCAAAGACACCTGTGAAGCCTGCGTGTTTTGCTAGTCCTATTGTGACTCGAGAGGGAACATCACAATTGAACACATTGTCAATAGTAGCGCTTTGTGTACCTGGTGTGAATCTGGAATATTGTTTTTATATGGCTATTTTGCACTAAAAATAACTAAAGTTTTTGCACTGGTGAGAAGGATACAAGGGGAGCGGATGATGTTACATATTATGTAGAGAGCAGCTTCTAGAGGTACGATAGTTGGATTTGGCTGAGCTTGTACTCCAGCAGCGTTCAAGTATAAGTGAAATTCAGGTCGTTGAGGTACAAATTTAAACTTTAGTTTGGTGTTGTTTAAAGTAAGGCGGGATTGGGGGAGGGGTTGAGGCTTAATAGCGCATCAACAACTTGGTAGTGCAGTGGTCCGGTATGCCCCTCCACCACACATTACAAAGATATTATTCAAACCCCTAATCTAAATCTTGTCATCCATCTGTACCTCCTGCAAAAATTGAAAAACACAGGACAGGAGGACAGACTTATTGCTCAATGGACACGCAATGTCGTGCGGAAGATGGAAACGACGACGAACACTAAAAAGGTGGCGACAATCAACAAGGAAGTGCCGGACCGTAAGTGGCGGACGACACCAATAACATTTAGGAGGGTGCAAAAGGAAACAGTAAGTCGGGTGTGACCAACGCGCAAACAGGCCAACACAACCTCTTCACGGCGTCTGCGGCAACACACCGAGTGCCATTCCTCGACAGTGCCTTTAATAGCTCGTAATTTATTACCGTCCTGTCTGTCCCACAAGGTTTGCCAAAAAGCGAGTAACCTCAGACGCAGAGCTGGAAAGGTGTCTGAGGGAACAAGCTGAGATCCCTTCAGAGAGGGCCAGAAAGGGCCCCTGTCACTGCAGAATCTGCTTGCTCATTTCCACCAATCCCAACATGGCCCGGGATCCAGCAGAAAAGCATGGTTTTCCGCTGGCCAGGCAAGCGGGAAAGCAAAGCTTGGACATGTTGTGTCAAGAGGTTCCGAGGATTGTTATGCGCAAAAGACTACAGGGCACTTATGGAATCGCTAAAGATAATAAATGGGTGCCCTGAAGGTCAAGGATGCATTCCACCGCCAAGCCGAGAGCCAAAAGCTCTGCAGAAAACACGGAATACCCTGATGGAAGGCGATGGGCAACCGTTACTCCCTTACACACACAAGCACACGCCACGCCATTGTCTGACTTCGACCCATCAGTAAACAGCCGCTGATAACCGGCGTACTGAGAACACAGCCGCAAGAACTCCTGCAAGTACCTTGCTGGTAGAGTGGAACCCTTCGGGAGGGACGCAAGAGCGAAAATGAATATGTCACTTGGGACAAGCCAAGGGGCCACTGGCATCCCCCAAGCCTCAAGACGCAGGGTATTTCAAAGGCAGTTTCCTGACAGGACTGCTGGAGCTTATCGCAGAAATCACCCTTATCCAACTGTGCCTACAGACCCGCAAGTCTGGCCCAAAAACCATGGACCAAGCAGGACTGGATTGCACAGCACGCATACGCACAGCATACTGAATGGCAAGCTGTCACCGATGAATGGCCAAAGGTAGCTCCGAGGTCTCAGCATAGAGGCTGACTACTGGAGACGTTCGAAATGCTCAGTGTCCAACATCTGGATAGTCGCGTCAATAGCCGAACCATAGACCATGCATGAATAATCAAGTTTGCTGCGGACTAGGGCTCGGTAGAGGCGCAACATGGCAGTACGATCGGCACCCCATGAAGTGTCCGACAGAACCCGCAAGATAGTAAGTGCCCACAAAGCCTTGTCTTTAAGTTGACGCTAGTGTGGAAGCCAAGATAACCTGGATTCGAACACCAGACCAACAAAACGTGCCTGTGGGACAACAGGAATTTGTGTCTGTCCCAAGTACAGGCAAGGATCTGGGTGCAGTTTTCGTTGGAGGCAAAAGTGGACGCCAACAGTCTTGTCAGGAGAAAACCGGAAACCATTACTGACCGCCCAGGTCTGGACTTTGTTAATTGCCAGATGTAGCTGCCGCTCGCAGGTCTGCATGCGAGCTGCCCGAAAGTGCAGGCCGAAGTCATCGACAAACAATGACTGGGGAACAGAAGTTTGCTGAATAATGGGGTTCATCCCTATACCAAACAAGATGACACTAAGAACACCTCCTTGAGGCACACCATTCTTCAAGACAAACTGGCGGAAAAGAGTTGCCCCGACACGAACGCGAAAAGAACGGTCTAAGAGGTAAGCGGAAAGGAACAGTGGCATCCGTCCCCTCAAGCCACTGTCATAGAGATTATGGATAATCCCATAACGCCAGGTCTATTCATAAGCCTTCTCCAAGTCAAAGAAAACTTGAACCAGATGTTGACGCAGGCAAAAAGCCTCCCTCACATCCGATTCAAGGGCACCCAGATGATCGATGGTGGACGGAAACCGTCGAAAGCCACATTGGGATGCAGATGAGAATCCCTGCGATTCCAGTGCCCAGACCAACCTCTCACTGACCATCCGTTCCATAAGTTTACAGACACAGCTAGTCGGAGCGATTGGGCGATAACTGGAAGGGGCAGTAGGGTCTTTGCCCGGTTTCACAATCAGGATGACCACTGCTGTCCTCCACGCTGTCGGAATAGAGCCTCCTGCCCACACACAGTTGAACAGAAAGAACCAGAAAGAACTGATGGGAGGCAAGATCCAGATGTTTCAACAGCTGATAGTGAACATCATCAGGCGCTGGGGCGGAGTCATGTGCATTGGACAAAGCTGAAACAATTTCCTGCCTGGTGAACGGTAAATAGTACTCCTCTAGCCCGTCTGAGCGAAAGTCTAGAGAGTGACCCTCTTCTCTGAGGAAACCAGTATCATGATGGTTATCACTCGAGACCCGCGCAAACATAGACGCAAAACATGGCAGCTATATCCGGCTCAGAAGAGATCACGGCATTCGACACCCTCAGCTGTAAAATCGGGGAAGCCACACTCCTTCCCGAGATCTGGCGCACCATCCACCACACCTGCTGAGAAGGCGTGGAGCGCGTGACCGACGAAACATAAGCTGCCCACGAAGCACGTCTAGCCTCACGGATGACATACCTGGCACGGGCAAGACAGTGCTTAAAGGCTACAAAGTTGTCAGTAGTTGGGCTGACCTTAAATGCACGCAACGCTCGCCGGCGAGCCTGAATGGCCTGCCCGCAAGCAGGCGTCCACCACGGAACAGGTACCCGCCGCGGCTGTGTTGACGTACGCGGGATAGTAGCATGAGCAGCAGCGAGGATGACATCAGTGAAATGAGTTGAAAGGTCAGCCACGTCCGTAAAGTTTGCACCGCATGCTGGAAAACAGCAGCCTCAGCAAAGGCTGACCAATCAACTCGTTTAAGGGTCCACCGGGCTGGCCCGGAAGCCACAGAACTCCCCTGTGTTGTTGACAACACAATGGGGAGGTGATCGCGCCCATGCAGATCGGCAGTGACCGCCCAAGAGTAGTGAACTGGGACTGCAAATGACCAAAAGGCCAAGTCCACCGCTGACCAATTGCCTGTGGCCAAGTTACAGTGTGTCATAGCACTATCGTTCACGATACAAATGGACCCCCTCTGCATCCACTCCTCAAAGATCATCTCCTTGTTGTCAGTATTAGGTCCTCCCCACTGGACGTGCTGGCTGTTAAAGTCGCCCAGCAAGAGAAAAGGGGCAGGAAGCTGGCGGACCAGTTCTCCAGGTCACCAATCCCAAAGACCTCATCCGGTTGTAAATAAAGCGAACAGACAGTAATATCGAAGTGGAAAAAAAGTCTAACTGCTACCGCCTGAAATCTAGTGTGCAGAGGCACACTGGCATGCGGCTGAGAGTGTCGAACCAGCACTGCAACACCAACATGTGCACATGGCACAGGATCTGCATCCAGACGGTAGACAGAATAACCCTGAACAACCGGATTATCCAACGCCTTAAAGCAAGTTTCCCGGAGAAAGCAGCACAGAGGTCACCAATGCGACAAAAGCAGCCGCACCACTTCTGCTGGGTCCGATAACTTTGGCAGTTTCACTGAACGATGGTATGCGCAGGCATTAGGACGGGCTTAAGACTGAATCATCCTCCTCAACTCCTCCCCTGGGCGATCCAAAAACATCTGATTCCTTCCCAGAATCAAAAGTGGGAGTGAGGTCCAGAACCAAGTTGTCCTTGGAAGGAGGAAAAAGCTCAGGAGAAGTGGAACAGGAAGCGGAACAGGAAATCTCTCCCTGCTCCATGGGTAAAGGAGTATGAAGTTGTGGAGGGGACGCAACGGACCCCTCAGCAAGCTGGTCGTTCAACGACCGTTTCACCTTCTCTCCTGGTGGCAATTTCCTCACTGGTGGTGTTGAGGCTGCACCAGCAGTAGCCTTCTTTTTCGACATCTTCTGTGGTGCACTCCGGGCGGGAGGAGGCTTAACTGCAGCCTTAACCTGCCTGGGAACAGTTACAGGAACAGTAGCAGGAGCAGAAACATTCACAGGCTGGGCAGATGTCAACGGCAAGGCAGCAACCGGGTCCGAAGAACCCAAAAGACCCTGCAAAGATGGATGTTGCTGGGTCTACAAATCAACAGGCACGCCTACCATCCTCGTCAAAGACGTGAGCTCAGCACGCAAATCTGCCAACTCAGCAGATTCACTGACTGGGCCAGGAAATGGCGCACTGCACACCGGCGCAAGAGATCGGGTCGTCGGTGGAGACGATAGTTTGGCCTTCTTCCGGGCCTCCGAGTAGGAAAGCCCGTCCTTCACCCTCAATTCCTGCACACGACATTCCTCAACATAAACACGGCAGTCCGTGAAGAGGCCTGGTGCTGACCACCACAGTTGACGCACTGCTCTGGGCCAGCACAGCGCCTTCATGGGCTGCCTGAGCACAGCTTACACAGGTAGGCTTACCTTTACATGATCTGCTGGTATGGTCGAAGCATTGACAGCGGAAACATCGCATTGGATTCGGTACTTAACTCCTGACCTTCAACTGCAGATAACCGACAGTAATGTGCTGCGATGCAACTGGCTTATCAAATGTCAGGAAATAGGTGTCAGTTGGCTGGGCACCATTCTCGTCTTTCCGTGTCAAACGCGTCACAGCCGTAACGCCTCGTGACTTGAGTTTGTCCAGGATGACGGCAACATGGAGACCTCTCAAATCAAAGCACGTTACGACCCCCTTGCTGCTGTTCAAAGAATGATGCGGCTAGACACGCAGTGGGCATGACCCCAGTGCACCTGCTTTTAAAGGCTCTTCGCCTGAGCATCATCTGCAACCTCCACAAAGTATCCCCCAGCACACTCTTCGGATCAGAACCACAGATCCCTTTCAGGGCTTTGTGTACAGTGAATGGACCGAGTTGCGTAACATCTCGTCCACTGCCTGTCACCACCTTTGGGACTTGGTCCCGACTTTTACTTAAGTCTTGTAATAGGGCATCAGGCCCAACCATCTCGCGTTCCCTCCTATGGCGCTTGCTAGTGCGGCGAGGAAGGGAAGAAATTGTTTTGGGGGAAGACATTTTTCGGGGGGGATGGGGGAGGGGAGTAGTTGCCATTGAGAACAAAAATAAGTCGCGGTGGTGCGCCCTCAGAAAAGAAAACCCCGCGCGTCACTCAGGTGATGCAGGGCCGGAAGCCGCATATCCAGGGCCCTGCACCAGGAAGCTAACACCGCCGTCTATCTCGATGTGGTGGCAGCCTAAGTATACCGAGAGGCAAGGCAGATGGAGACAGCGCAAGCCGCCTCCCCTCCTCGACAGGACGCAAAAGGTCATAGCTGATTGACCTTAGGACGGCTCGCCCAGGCCACCAGTCCTCCGGAATGAAGAGCCAAAGCCCGAAAGCCAGGATCTTTGCCTCCATGAATTACTAGGTTGCAGCACACGGCCAACATATTGGGGGATGGGATGAAAAGCCCAGTGGCCAGAATGGGCAAATTGGAATCAAACCCAAAAGGGGATTCAAACTGCCAAACATCCTCTAAGCAGCCACCCCGGGCCTGGTTTGTCTAGATGTCCCTTCACCTCTTTGTGACTAGTGCTTGCTACGGGTGTTAAATCTGCCCGCCATATACACCATAGGCGCACTCGCAAACCGTAGTGTTGAGGTTGCAAGTGTTAAATACGGACCAAAAACCCTCCGCCATGCTGACCCCCGGCACCCTAACAGACCGTGATCTTAGGTTCCCATTTAGTCGCCTTCTATGACACGCAGGGGTACAGTGGGCTTATTCTACCCCCAGTCCACAGGGGCTAGGCGGGATTGGTTCAATAAAATCGTGACTAACACGTCCTAAAAGTTTCACCTCAGCAATAGCTTGAATTCTAGCAGATCTTGTAGCGGCCATTCCCCAAGATGATGATTCCAGCTGAGTCCCTTTAATGTGAAGATTGTAGCTCATTAAATTTTACAAACACTATAACTGTAATCATCATTTATACTGGTCGGTAGTTTACCGTTTAAGTTTATGTATACCTAAGCAAACATTGAGTAGAGCCACATATTTGTTGGTATGATGTTAACGCTATCAGTGGCGGAATAATTTTCTCCATCATTTGCATTCACAACCTTTACCCTCATATTTATCAGAGTTTGGGATAAATTGTTATAATCTTCTGAACTGGGAACTGTAAAGTCTATTACCTGGTTGGGTCCAATAGTAGCTACCGGTCTGTATTCTACACATTTCGTGTTATGTATAGAAAGTTGAACTGGTCAAACAGAAAATAAATCAAGTGGAGATAACAGACACTCACCCAATTTGGGTGTAGGAAAGCCATGATGAGAGTGTCTGTACTGAAGGATTAGACTGGAGCTACAGCATTTGTATACACCGTCCTAATCTAATGAGGTTCAAATTTTTGAAGAGGTTTTTCTTCTTTTTTTTAACAGTCCCTTTATTTTTGTTACAACATCTTCCCTTCATGCTAGACTTTCACTTCCTCTTACGACCAAGCCCATCACCCTGTTGATGTAATCGTCGACCCATGACGTCATGTTCTGCAATTTTAAATCAATCACAAGCTGAATCCATAAATGGTCTACCTTCCATCAAGTCCAAGCCTATCCCCACCCCTGTATTCACAGCAGTTAGTCCCAAGAATCCAGCTGTAGACTTTAAAATGGCAAGGCCACACCCCCCAGGATAAAATATTTTTCAATCCACCATGGCCAACTTGGGCATGGCATCCTAAGTACACGGGTAGGTCACCACCCGCCTGAAATTTATAATATTCTGTGCAAGGGCAGCATCGTGCCATGGTGAATAAATGAAGGTGAGGAAGAGAGTACTTATAGGAGTCTAAAGACGTTGAGTTCGTCATCTTATATGCAACACACAAATGACTCGACCGTAATGCCAAATGGGTCGGCCACTGTCATCCACCAGTGACATTGAAACGAATTAGATTGAAGGGGAAAGTAATGTAATCTGTGAAATTCAACACTGCATACTTCATCAACCTCACTATGTACTGGTACAATTCTTAGTAACTGAACTCTGGAATCTCCTACATTTGCAGTTGAATAATATTAGTATAGCTTTGTAAAGGAAATTTAGTTTTTTCTAAAACACTCATTTTAGTTATTTTATCCAAATGTGTCAAAACCAAATTGAGCCGCTAATTTAGGGCCTAAATAGAACCTCACGTACGCATGATTGGAAACAAAATTTCGTACACTAAACGTTTGTCTACGCTCATTGTACACTATGCACGGGTCTGGATTAGTTTTCGTAGGATCTTTACCATGGAATGTTTTTTGATAGTCGCTTGTATTCCAGTTGATTGTATCCATCAAATGTTTTATGCTATTGCATCGTTTAGTTCCTACAGTAGAAGGTAGGTATATCGTTTTTTTCTTCGGCCCTTAAAGTGTCTGTCTGGCAAAAGACAAACGTTCCTTTCAGTAAACTTAAAATGTAGTAACATTGCTTCTTCGTCAGCAGATTTTAAGATTATTCCTGAATCTTGACTAATGTCGTTAGGGAATGTTACTTCAGCCAAAGCAACCTCGTAATTATGACTTAAATTCAAAGTAACAGCCAAACGTGTAGTATATTTTTGTAGGGTATATCGTGGAATAAAGTTCCTACTTTAATTAGAGGGAAGCGTTATGTTAATTTCTTCCACCATATTGTTGTTCACTCGATGTCAGCAACCCAACTGTTCATTGACTTAGGGTAAGCTAACCATTTAACCAAAAAATTAGTACATCCCTTTCTCCTGCAAGTCTTAAGTATTTCTTCAATTTATAAGTTTTAGGAAGGCCAACTTTTTGAGGCTCTTGTTTATAAAATGTGCCAATTATCAGATCTCCCACATGATCCTTGACTTTATAAGTATGGATTGGGTGTTTAGCATTTTTTCCACTAACATAAACTATTTCTTCCGTCCAGTTAGATTTATAACCTCAAGTTAAAACATGTGTCTTTTTTACCATTCAAACTGGATCGTTTATTTTAAGTTCACCACCGTACAGATTTACAAAAAAAGTTCCCCTTATTAGATTTGTTTACGTCAACTGGCGCCATTTTAATGCTCCCGTGGTAAGGTCTGTTGTAAGACCTCATAAGTTCAGGTAGTACATCGATGTACCTCTGAGTATTGTACCTCTGCCGCTTTGTATATATTAAGTAAGAACTTTGAACCATAGTTCAATTGCCCTTGTAATATTTTAAATTGAGAATAACCCCTATAATTTCTAAACAAGGAGTAATAGTGGGTGTTCAAGGAAACAGTTCTTAAATGTTTTTTGAAGTTAATATGCGCAATGCAGATTTGCATGACATTTCGATGATGCCCACGTTTTACGAATGCACATATGATTAAGTTTGGTTTAAGCTCGTGTGCTGAAGCATCCAAAAATAAAACGGCATTGTTAGGTACAGATTCATAAATCTCCTTACTAAAGTCTTCTTGAAACGTGATGGACAGTTTAGACGTTGCTTTTATTCGTTCATATTCAGCTTGCCACGCAACGTAGCACACAAATATTGAAGTAGATACTGGTGAAAATAATTGTTCCACATTTTGGATCATTTAGGTAACAAGATTAGTTTTCCCAACTTGGACCTAATATAAGATGGTTCGCAGGGTGAAACAACGTAGCATCCATTGTGATATGAGTGTGATCATACGCGCTCCTATTTATAGATGTTTATTGATTTAAAAAAATTAAAATAAAGAAATACATTTAATAAAACTAGTTGAATAAAACCTTTATCATTCATTAGTAGTATTATTTTTTTAAGTATTTAAAAACACGCACACGCACTTTTCTTTTACATAATTTTTCGTTTTCGTTTACATTGTTTGGACTGTCCTTGTTGGAATATTGGAATTGTTAGTGAATATTCGACACTCTAGCTGCTATGTATGGAAAGCTTCCTGCATTTGTTGATCTCAAATGAAGACGCACCGTGAGCATCTCACCGTTTAAATCTAACGGCTCGGTGGTGGCTGCGAAGTAAGCCAACCTCTTATATTTCTGTGATATTTGGCAGTAACCGGGGGGTAAATTAAATTATGATGGAACTCTTATTAATTTGAAACCGGGTGGGGAATTGGTAATTGGGATAAAAGGAGCATAAAGTAGGCTGTGTCGTTGTTTAGGTAAGAATTGCATATGATATTGACGTGTACGAAAATTGCATTGATGCTCATAATGTCGACTGTATTTTGACTTTCTCGACTTCTAAAATAGTTGCCCGGGTCAAACCCCAAAACTGGAGCCAAACTTTTGTCACTAGAAAAGGATAGGCCATAGTTCGGAATGGTAAATACCAAATCGTTTCTTAAAATGTTTAGATTCGGCAGAATCGTAATGGCATCCTTGTTGTTAGGGGTGGCAAGATAATCGATAATTCGAAAATATCGCAATAAAAAATTTCGTCGATTATCGTATCGTGCTTTTTCTGATTTATCGAATTATCGTGCAAACCCTGATGCTTAAATTACCTTATCTCGGAAACCGGAATAGCTACAGACAAGTGGTTTGTGGCATTGCATGCAGAATTACATGGGTTCTTCAACCAATTGCAGAATACTGTTGCTAGTCACTTTAGCCAATTGGAGAGTTAGTTTAATGCAAACAATATTTACGCAATAAATAGTAGGACAACTGCTAAATTGTTTCTATATGGTGACGAAGCAATGGACAATGCCAATTGCATTTTCGTGTCTACTGGCCAAATGGTGAGTGCCACACAATTCACATTCGTGAAGGTTGCGCCATAGGGTTGAGCCAACATTTTTTAAAATTAACAAAATTAAAATGGTTATTCTAGCCACAAAATTTGTTTTATCGCGATATTATCGATTATCGCGATACTTTCAGAAATGTTTGTACCGTGCCATTCGTACTCGCTGTGGCCATTCGCATCTACCGCCGACTTGAAAAATTTATTAAAATCTTCGATTTCGTAAGCCTCCGGGGTGACTAACACTTTCTGCCAGAGGCATCAGTATCGGACGTGTATTGAATTCGTTATTTTTTTAGGTAAAGTTTGAATGCTGTTATACGTGTCTAAATTAACCAGAGCAAATTCGTAATTTTTTTCAGAGTCCAAATAAATGGGAGTGTTTAGATTAATTCTCAAATCAGTCTTTGCCGGAGAGAATAATTTAACAAGAATCTATGATTTTATCTTTTTTACCTCTTTTTTCCCTCTTCATAAATCTAAAATTAATTTCAAAATGACCTTGCAATCTCGCATTCGGTAACGAATGAGTTTGCCAGATGAAAATACAATAATGAGGTCATCTCAGCTTAGTTGTAGCGGTTTTTTTTCTAACAACTGGTTTGCAGCTGTTTGAATTAATGTAACTCATTATAATTTAAGTCTGGGTACATCAACCTTTTAGCAGAGTACCAGTGCAGGTAGGACCGCATTTTTGTAGTTATTAAACTGCAATGATTTATGAAATCATAGATCGGCAACCCCCCAAATGTTGTCAATTCGCCATTTGCACGCTTCGAAGTTTTTTTTTGGAGTTATCACGATGCAAAAGCTCACGGAGCACTCACACGACCCATCCAGTTTTGGGAACCCCCCCCCCCCAAAAAAAATGCTGCTAATTCGTCTTTTTTTTATGCTTTGAAGCATTTTAGAGTTCTCACAATGCTAATACTCAAAGAGCACTCGCACGACCCCTCCAATTTTGGGAACCCCCATACTGTTGATGATTCGTCATTTTCACGCTCTGAAAGCTTTTGATAGTTTTCACAATGTGAATGCTCAAAAAGCATTCGCACTATTCTCCCTCCCCTCGATTTTGGAACCCCCTTAATGTTGGTAATTTGCCATTTTCGCCCTCTCTAATATTTTAGAGTTATCGCAATGTGAAAGCTCACGAAGCACTCGCACTACCCCTCCGATTTTGGAGATCACACTACCAATTTTGGTACCCTCTATCTTTAATGTTACTAATTCGTCATTTTCACGCTCCGAAAGCTACCAAGAGTTCTGACACCGCCTCCTCGTATGACGTCACTTCCGGTCACCTGACCTTCCCGATTGGAGGTGGCCACACTTCCAGTTTTCATGGCACCGCTATCTTGAATGACGTCACTTCCGGTTCATATGAGTGCTGGGATCTTGGATGACGTCACTTTCGGTTTGCATGAGTGCCGCCATCTTGCAAAATGGCCGCACTTTCATGGGCACCTCCATCTTGGAAAGTGGTCGTACTATCATGGGTGCCGCCATCTTGGGTGATGTCAGGGAGGTAGCAAAAGGACTCAAAAAGAAAGCAAAGCGCACCTTCCCACCCTCGTCCAGACTGACGAAAGGGTGACTCCATCTTGGATAACGTCACTTCCGGGTGCATGGGTGCAAGGATGTCTGGAAGCAGGGGTGCCTCGAAACAGGGATGTCTGGAAGCATGGGTGCCTGGGTGCATGGGAGCCTGGAAGCAGGGGTGTATGGATGCATGGATTCCTGGGTGCATGGAGTGTGTTTGTGGGTTTGTGGCTGCCATAGTTTAAATGCACCCTACTCACCCCGTCCATCCAAAGTGTCAAAATAGGAGAGGAACAGGCGCTCTCCTTCAACCACCTGCTGGAGAACAAAATAGTGCACAAGTCAAACATGCTTGTATTTCTTGTCTTGGTCAACATTTTTACGATGTTCATATGCTTGCTGTTTGTATATTTGTTCGGAAAAGAGTTAAAATCTTTAAAAACTATCGGAAAAAGTGCAATAAACCACTTCATGGGGCAGATTACGGTATCCGCCTTGGGGGGAAGGTTCAAGTATTACGTCATTGAGAATGGGGGGGGGGTTTCTATGGTTGACGAATGATGACTAGGGGTGAAGAGGGGGTTGGTAAGTTGATGACGTAAGCAAACAAGAAATAAAAGAAAGTCGTCAGAAAACCAACACTGTGGCTGAAAGAAAATATTTTTTGTGGCCATACTTAAAATAAGTAACCCCTCATACCTCCTGCACCCCTTGTTTGCAAACGTTGTTGTCTGAATTTGGAAGGTGGTTCAAAATTAAAAATGAGTTGATACTGAGGGGAAGTTAGACTATTGATGCCGAGGGGGTTGGGGGGAAAGGAGTATAAATTGGAAATTTGTTGGTGACATAATACTTGAACGTTCCCTTGCCTGCAGAGGCACTTGAACTTCCCCCCACTTATTTATGGCCTTCTGCATATCAACAAGTGGACTCTTGAGCTTTAGCTTTTGACGTGCACCCATCCTGAGCCATGGTACCAGATAAATCCAATCGGAAATTCCTATGTTCTTTTATATGCCACGCTCAACATGAGCACGAGACATTCTATTGCCCTTTTCTTTCCGTAAATGCCAGGGATGGCTGAGGCCAGATTCGAGCCTAGGACCTCTGGGTCATGGTAACCATCAGACCACCTTGCCTCCTTTGCGAAGTCTAGATCATATGTATATGGAAGGCTTGTAGCGTCAAAGAAATATGGTAGTGGTGGTTATAATCCGAAGCTGGCATCGGGACCACCCACCCTTCTCCCCCCCCCCAAAAAAAAATCAGTAAAATAATGTCCACATTCACCATAGCTTTGATTTTTTTTAGTACTCATTAGGGATGGCACGCTATAAAAATTTTTTACCCCGATAAAATTTTTGAAATTATCGCGATAATCGATACTATCTCGATAAAACAAATTTTGTGGCTGGAATAACCATTTTTATTTTGTTAATTTAAAAAAATGTTATTTCAAACCTAAGGTGCTACCTTCACGAATGTGAATTGTGTGGCACTCACCATTTGGCCAATAGCCACGAAAATGCACTTTTAGCAGTTGTCCTACTATTTAATGCTTAAATATTGTTTGCATTAAACTAACTCTCCAATCAGCTAAAGTGGCTAGCAACAGTATTGTGCACTTGGTTGGAGAGCCCATGTAATTCCTCATGCAATGCCGCAGACTGCTTGTTTCTTGCTATTACGGTTTCCGAGATATGACAATTTAAGCATCGGGGTTTGCACGATAATTCGATAAATCAGAAAAAGTGTGATACGACAATCGACGAACATTTTTATCGCGGTATTATCGAATTATCGATTATCATGCCACCCCTAATACTCTTTTCCAAATACAATTAATACAAAGCTGAAAGTCCAAATCACATTAGCCCAGTGTAATAGTGGAGCAAAGTTAGGGCCAAAAAATCGTGGATAGAAAAAGAAATCGTCCTCAGTCGTCAGGGAAGACGCTAGAGGGGACATAGGGGCGACCAAAAAATGTCTACCTCTCCTGGCGCCCCGCACCAATCCGATCAAAATCAATCGTTTAAAAGATGAAAATTCTGGTTAATTGTTAAGAAAAGTACGTTAGTTTCTTTCACAGCGATAAGAATGACTTGAAGTCACATCAGTGGGTCAAAAATTCTTAAAACCTAACGTGGAATAACTGCTATCTCTTGTTGACAACCTTAGTTTTGCGTTAGTTGTAGAATCGGAATATGTCTACTTAATGACGTAAAGGTCACTAAAAATCTTGGTGTTTGTATTTCAGTGGACCTAAAGACGACCACTCATTGCAATCATATCGCCACAAGAGCAAAAATAAGGGCACAACTCATTAGGCGTTGTTTTGTGTCGAAAGATAGAGCAACATTAATGTGGGATTTTTCGGTTTTTGTCCGTCCTGTATTAGAGTATGCCAGCCAAGTCTGGTCCCCATACCTTATCAATGATATTAAACTCATCGAATCGGTTCAGAAAGCGTTTACGAAATACATTCCGGGATTGTTTAATTTGCCATATATGGAACGTCTAAGGATTCTCAGGTTGGAGATGACTATTGGAGATGCAGCGTCTAAAAGCTGATCTTTATTCTATATTCTATATTCTATACTGCATAATCAGATTGCTGTGGAGCCACAAAAGATTTTTACTTTAAGTCACAATATCTTGACTAGAGGCAATCCCTTTAAATTAATGTATGGCTCGTTTCACACAGATAATAATAAGTACTTTTTTGCAAATTGAGTTGTTCCAGTTTGGAACTCTCTCCCATCGGAAGCTGTCTCGATGGGTTACCTGAGGGGATTTAAAAAGGCTGTTATGGGTGTAGGTCTTACCAGGTTTATGAGGTGTTTTAAAAAAAATTGTTTTATATAAGACTTATATAAGGGTATATTAACCTGCACTGTTTTATTTTTAACTGTTTTTAATATCATCCAGAGTCGTATAATTTCGGTTTGCGATTAAGTGGAGGTAGCCCTTTCCTTCGCTCTCCAATACAGTTTCTTTGCTGTAAAATTGTATATTATTATTATTAATATTATTATTATTTAATATTAAACCACGAAAAAACATGCTTTCCTCATATTGCAACGTCACATATGGAAATTGGAAATGACGAAATTAAAACTTGCAAAAAAAATAGCAGGTCGGAGAAGGAATCTAAATGCAACTCAAAAATAAAGAAAGTTACACATGCAGCTTATTTGGGATTACAATTGGATAAAAATTGGAAATGTGCATTACATATTGACAATATTGTTTAAAAAAAGTCAGAAGAATGATACAAATACTATATAAATTAAAAACAATGCTTGATAAGAATAAAAAAATGATCTTTGACGCATTAATAACGTCGCAATACACATACGGACTCATTAACGCTGGCAATAGCCAGTGTTAGTAAGGGTCGACCTAGGGTCTCTGTGTTAAACTTTCAACTTTGAGAGCTTATAACTCCGTCAAAATTGAAAAATTTTAAACCAAATTTGGAATTTAGCCTTGACTAGTCAAGGCCTGTCTGCAGTCCAAAAATTGTGAAATTCAGTCCAGCCAAACCCGAGATAAAGAGAGGGGCCAAATACACAAGTTCTTGGTCTTGTTCTTGGTCTTGTTCTGGGGATGTACCTTTCTTCTGTCCTCTCTACAGGTCAAACTATTTGTCCTGTAAAGCTGGTTCTTAGCTCATTTTACAGGTATTGCTCCGTAGATGTGCCCTTTCCATAAGGTCTTTTCTAATTGGTCAAGTGGTTCAGGGGTTACGGAGCTCTAAACGACCAGATTGATTGTTTTACATTGTTTTAAACATTGGTATTATGCAACAATGCCATTTAGCAAACGCCAGCTGCAAGACATAGACTGAAGATTAAAGGATTTGTTTCTATTGTTAACATTAGCGATAGTCAGGTTAGTAAGGTCATAGATATTTACCGAGCTTAAAGGCGGCGCAAAAAAACAAACAACAAATTAATTATAAAGGTGTCACACATACCCAACCCCTCATCCACCACCATACCTATTTATTACAATTCTCAAAGTAACACGGATTAATAAATAAAACCGTATCGTTAAAAGTTAAAAGTAAGGGTCTAAAAGTCAAAACCTGTAAGGAACACGGACAAGCTTTGACTGTAAGGGTCTAGGTGTCAAATTTGGCCATCAAGACGCTGCTAAGCATTAGACCCTTACTACCCAGTGATCATGTTAATGACTTAGTAAGGAAAATTGGAAATTGGCCAACAGCGAAAATCATACACCAGAAATAACGTAGTTCAGTATGCCACCTTTATGCACTTACGTTAAATAGGAGTGGCACGACCCGGATTAGAACCAGCCACCAAGGTCGCCCCCAGATCACTTGCATAGCGCCTTAATATATCCGTTGCGCTCCGATGAAACGTTAGTGCATAAAGGTGGCTTACTGAACTACGTTATTTCTAGTGTACGATTTTCGATGTTGGCTAATTTCCAATTTTCCTTAAAATTATTTCCAGCGATTTATGTCTGTTTATTAATGACTTAGTAACTCAGACAGAATGGGTGTACACACTTACGCTTGTAGCAGGTTGTCTTGCTTGGACAACCTGCCATGTTATCAAACCGGAAAAATATGTCAACCTAAAGCAGAGTAGGAAACCCACACCCCCACTATCATTGGATCATCTCATGGGTCTTTATAGGACGATTTCAGACAGCTGTTCGTCAAAAACCTGGTGGTAAGGATCTAATGCTTAGCAGCGTCTACTGGCCAAATTTGACACCTAGACCCTTACAGTCAAAGCTTGTCCGTGTTCCTTACAGGTTTTGACTTTTATACCCTTATTTTTAACTTTTAACGATACGTTTTTGTTTATTAATTATATATGGGACTACCTCCAACAGTCTAATTAACCAAATACAAAGAATTGTTAATAAAGCACTAAAAACGCTGTTTAATAATGGTACCAAGTACACAACAAAGGAAATACAAAAAAAAACATGCAATTATGAATGTTGAACAAACTCTAACGTGGAACTACGTTACGAAATACTATCGCGGCTGTAATGAATATAAAATTTCTTTGACAAGAAGCGTAAGACATAACAACAATTGGTTAATGGTCCCCCAATGGAGAAACTCCCATGGAAAAAGAGGTATGGCTTACCAAATAGCTCTACATTTCAAACAAAATACCTTACGAGCTTAGACATCTGAACAATCCATACAAAATCAAAAAAGAAATTAAAAAATGGTTACTAATGAACTAGATGTACATATGTTTCACTGTGATTTACTAGGTAAGAATTAATACAATTATTTACAAAAAATAAAAAAATAACTTTTGAAATCTCATGCAAAACATAACAATGTGTATACATGTAAAACCTTTTTGGTAAAACCTTTTTGCTTGCACATACAAGTCCATCTTAGGATTTTGTGCCTGTACGTGTTACTGTAACGAGTACAAGAATAAAGCAGATAATAATAATAATATTATTTGATTATTGTTAGTATTATTATTAGTATCATGTCATTTGTGCATGGCCGACTGGATCACACGGCAATTTGGTCGTGCCGTTTTTTCTTGAAAATTGCAAGTTCCTAATGACATCTGGACAAGCATGACTGATTAGAGGCAACATGAATGCATAGTGATCACATAGGAAACAGCGTGAGTAGTTTTTGGACGGATAGAATACGTTGTTTCTTAGTTTTTTAAACACGATATCTGTGCTCCGGCGCGTTGACTGCCCTACGGAAGCCATGCAATACAAAGCAAGTTCGGATGCAATCGCGCCAAAAGTGAAAAGTGCTACGGTAGTTGCAGTGTGACAATGGCAAGATGTGGCGAATGTGAAAATAAATTGGATTTAAACGAGGATGTCTTTCTAAATTGTGCAATATGCAAGGGAAAAATTCACGCAGAAAAAAAATGCTCAGGCCTCGCAGAATCGACGATAAGTGGCATGAGCGAAAAAAAGAAAAAAGACTGGATTTGCAAACGCTGCAGAACGAATAAAAATAGAACGAACTCAGAAAGTGGTAAAGAGGAAGATGACAAAGGCATTAATGATGAAAGTAAGGTAACAATGCAAATGTTGGAAAAAAAACTAAACATGGACCTTGAGTCAAATAAAAAAATTCTTTTTGAAATGGAACAACAAAGAAAAGGATTTCGGAAACTTAAAGAAGAAAGCGAAGTCATCTCGAAAAGAAACGAAAAATTAAGCTGTAAACTAAACAGTATGGAAGAAAAAATAGAAAGCCTAATTACATCAAATAAAGAATTCTTGATAAATATTGAGTTCACTGAAAAAAAGTATGAAGAATTTAAGAAAGAACACGAAGAAATGAAACAGTCCAACAAGGCTTTACTCAAACGAATTGAAAAAATTGAAGAGAAATTGACGACTACGAGCGAAAAAAGTGAAGGCAACCAACAAGATTTGGACATAACTCAGCTAAAAAAAACTGTACATGATATTAAACAATCACAAGAAGAAAACGAACAATACAGTCGAAACAAGAATGTTGAAATCTTCGGTGTTGAAACAATAAAACATGAAAACCTAAAAGATACTGTTTACCGCCTGGCGGCAGCACTTGACATTCCAGATTTTGAAGATGTATGGATAGATAAAGCACATAGACTGCCAACTAAAAATACAACAAGAGTGCCATCTATTCTTATACAATTTAGAAACCGCACGTACAGAGACGCCTGGGTTGAAAACAAGAACAAAAAACTCATTACTAATGATGATCTGTTCGCCAATGGAAATACAACAAAAATCTATGTCAACGAACACTTAACAGCTTATTATAAAGCACTACTATGGAAAACTAAACAAGATCTTGGGAAAATGTTCAAATACATTTGGGTAAAAAATGGAAAAATCTGCGTCAAAAAAAATGAAAAGGAAAGACAAATTTACTCGATAAAGAGTAATGAAGAACTAGAAAGTTTACTCCTCAACAAGTGTGATGCAACAGGAGAAAATAGTCAACAAGTGCCTTAAACCAAATGGAGTGCATAAATAGCTTCTTTAATGAAACTGTGGAAAACTTTTTCCAATTACAGGACAAATTAGAATGTAATAATTTTGTAAATCTGAAATGCTTGCATGCAAACATAAGAAGTTGTAGAGTTAACTGGGATAATTGGTTGGCAGAATTTGAAATGGCGGATATTGAATGGGATGTAATTGTCTTCACAGAGATTAATATAAAAACAGAGGAAACTGGAAATTATAACTTGAAGAATTACCTTAAATTTTCGAATTGTAGGACTTCACAAGGTGGTGGGGGTGTACTCTTGTTTGTGCATGAAAAATTTAAAGATAATATCTTATGTAAAAATATGGACTTTGAAGGAAATGAAGCTATATCTTGCCAAATTATGTTAAATAACCAAAATGTGGAAATTGTCGCAATTTACAGAAAACCATCTTCTAATAGAAAAAAATTTATTAAGGACCTAAAATTGTTTTTAAAAAGCAGAGCAAGAAATACAAACATGATTATTTTAGGTGACCTAAATATGAATATTTTGGTAAACCATCAAGACCAATCTGAAAAGTATGATATTGATAAATTTGAAAATTGCATGGCATACTTTGGTTTTGACACATTAATTAATTCTGCAACTAGGGAAGATTTTCGAAATAATAAAATGTCGAAGTCATGTATTGATCTAATATATTTTAAGGGCAAAAACTTTAGTTATAAATCATTTGTTATTGAGATAAAACTTGCTGATCACTACTTTACTGCGGTGCAGCTAATTCATCAGAGCACATTCATGAAATTGGATGAACCGCCTTTTTCGAAAATTAAATATAATTTTGATAGTATTGTGAAAGAGTTAAGAGATATCAACTGGACTTACTTAAAAAACTACACGGACCCGAATCAAATTTATGAGGCTATTGAAGACAAAATTACATCAGTATACGAACGTAACAAACAAAATACAATGGAGGAAAAAACCGCTCTAGTTAAGTCTAATAAAAGAAAAAGATTTAAAAATGAATGGATGAATAATGAACTGCTAGAAAAAATAAGGAAAAAAAATAATATGTGGCACAAAATCAAAAAATCTCCAAATGAAGATCTTAATGCAATGGAAGTTTACAAAGAACTAAAAAGATGCATTGCCAAAGAAATCTACAATGCAAAGCAAACTTACTATCAGAATCTTATTAATATAAATAGACATGATAGTGCCAAAATGTGGGAGAAAATCAAAGAAGTTTGTAACAAAGAAAATAAAACTAAAAATAATAAAATTGATGAGCAATTAAAAAAAGCATTTCCACATGTGGAGACTAAAAAACTGACAAATGATTTTGCAAATTTTTTCACTGATGAAATCCTGAATATTAAAAGCAATGGTAGGAAAATTAGCTTTAACAAAAATACAGAAAAAAATAGTGATTCGTCTAAGTCAACACATTCAATTCTGATCATAGCTCCAAACTTTTATGAAATTATAACAATCATTAGCAGCATGAATAATAAAAAATCTTGTGGCCATGATGGTTTTTTGATGGATGTGTTTAAAAATACTAAAGAACAAACTGCTGAATTCCTCACAATTCTGATAAATTGTATGTTGGAAACTGAAATTTGGCCAACAAATCTAAAAAAACAAATTATAAGACCGATCTATAAAAAAAAAAATAACGAAAAGGACTTTTGCAACTATCGTCCCATCAGCCTACTACCTGTTCTTAATAAAGTTATAGAAAGGTTTTTTGCAAAAAGAATTGCAAGCTTTTTAAAAAAATACAAATTAGTGAACATTAATCAATTTGGATTCCAAGAAGGAATAGGGACTACCGATGCTCTGAAAAAAATTGACAATCAAATAAATCAGGCACTCAATAGTAGCAAACATGTTGGCGCAATTGCCATTGACTTAAAAAAAGCTTTCGACACCCTAGATAAAGATATTATGATGGAAAAATTGGACATGGTGGGGATTAGAGGGAATATAAAGAGCCTGTTTAATAATTACCTTACAAGCAGGGTATGCAGTATAAAAATTGGGGATCAGCAGAGTACATGGAGGGATGTGGACTTTGGTGTGCCTCAGGGCTCTATACTTGGACCTATTTTTTTCATTATTTACATTAACGATATTATGGACTTAAATCTTAATTGTAATGTGTACTTGTATGCAGATGATATTTTCATTTTATCCATTAACTCTTCTCAAGTAACAATGATTAATAATCTACAAGATGCATTCAATATTATCAACAACTATCTAGAGAACAATGAACTTATAATTAATCTGGAGAAGACTGTTTTTATGCATATAACCACCTCACATACAACTAGATCTAAGTGTCATATTTATATGCACAGACATGACTGTGAAATGATTGAAAATTGTGAATGCAAAAGAATTACACAGGTTTCGAATATGAAATATCTAGGCCTTGATATAGACGAAAATTTGAAGTTCTTTAACCATATTGAATCTCTAAAGAGAAAAATTAGAAGTATGATGCCTACACTTTATGTAGTTAAGAACATTTTTGATAATAAAACCAAACGCCTTCTATACGAAGCATGGGTAACATCTAACATTAGGTATGCAATAGCTATTTACGGGTCCACAACAAAAAGCTATCTGATGGGACTTCAAAAATGCTTAAATAAATCGGCTAAAATTTTGTTTAATACAAATGATGGTAAATCTTCTAAGGACATTAGGAGGGAAAATAAACTTTTCACATTGGATATGATATTTAAATTTGATGTGATTGCGAATAACTTCTTTGATAAAAATATACTGCATATAAACGAAAGACCTGAAAGAAATAATGTGAATTGGTTAAGGTTACCTTCTTGGCGTAACTCATATGGTATGAGATGCAGATCATATACGACATCATTAATTCTGAATGAAATACCACGTGAGCTAAGAAATGAACTGAATAGGTCTAATATCAAATCAAAAATTAAAAAATGGCTTATTGTAAGTAGAAATGTTTAACATGGGGTGTGTCTTGACTAACAAATTGAGGAATACGATCGTTTAACATGTAAATTATGGATATTTTTGCTTGTAGCTAATTATGATGTTAAAAAAAATTGTTATTATTAATGAAATTGTAGATTGTATGAGTGTATGTAAATAACATACGTTTACTGTTTCAGTGCACATACAAGCGTTTGCTTCGTGCCTTGATCCGTCTTACGTTGTGTATTGCAGATGCTGAAATAAAATTATTATTATTATTATATTATTATTATTATTATTATTATTATTAATATTGCAATTGCAATTTAATTGTAATTTATAATAAAGTTATTATTATTATTATTATTAATATTATTATTATTATTATATATTTTTTCTGCCAAAAGTGCCAAAAGCAGTGGTGAAGAAGAAGATTAAAAAAAAGAGAAGTAAAAAAACCGCCTTTTATGTGGAAAAAAAACCGGATCGCTCTCGTCTGACAAGCTAAATATTTAAACCCCCCCCCCCATCAAATTTTTCCTTCAATACGACTTATCACTTAGCCCCTTCCCCCAAAATGCATACATCTGGCAGTTCGTTAGGTAATGAAGAGATACTCGGATTAAAACAATTCGCTTCGATTCCTGCTTCTGAATTTTGATTTTGTAGAAAATCAGCCTTCACCGTCAAATTCAACATCCAAACCCCATCGATCTTGGTCTAACTCAGCGCATTCGGTGTTTATTTTTGAACACACGGGCTGCGGATGTTCACTGGCGTAGTGATACGTCCTTTAACGTGGCGCGCTTAGCCATCCGGTTTAGCCAAGTCGCGTATCCACCCTAAACAACTCCACTCCTATGGTGAAACTTGTTTTGGGGACAAGTAGACATAGATTGAACGCGTCATACGTGGGCAGTCATAAGGTGGCTCTTAACGGAAGCGTTTTATTGACATGAGAAAACCTATAAGTTAAATAGTAATTACACTCACAGAAACAGTAATTTGTCATTGTCAGCTTAATATTTTCAGTTTAATGCTTCCTCGTTCCTAACTGCAGGCCGTGTCACAAAATTTATGGGTTATTTCCGCCTGACTACCACGATACAAACAGAGGAATAAAGACCGGTTAACCAGTTATCTAACTCCTGTGTAAGCTGTTGCTACATGAATTATGCCAAGAAACGGATGTCTGAGAAAATTTCATATAACATTTCTGAGCTATAGTCAGCATGGGATTGATATTTTTGGTGGTCTTACTACTAAGCAATAAATACTTTGGAAACGGAAAGGGTGAGTTTTTCATTATTCATTGGTGTCGTCGGGTATTTTAGCAGACTTTCGGTAAAATTTCCAAAGTGATAGAGTTCTTGAGCGTTAGGATATAGAGAAGCATATGCAGACTTTCAAAAAGTGGGAAGAGAGGGATTAAAAAAGGGACAACCGAACTATTTTTTGTAGCTTCTTTCACACTGCTATGACGGTTTTGTCTTTGCAGAAGTTCCTCGGTGAAAGTCTCCACGGAGCGAGATTTCATCAGAAAGAGTAGCAAGAAATGGGCAGAAAAGGGAAAGAAAAGTAGAATTCCTTAATAGGCATGTAAATCGAACATTAAAAAAAAACACGAGTGGCTGTAGCCACTACCTAATCAATACCTATATTCTATAAATTTCCGCAACTACCGCCGCTTTTTTAATGAAAATGTTGAGGCACACTCCTCTATCAGGCATTGCATAAGAATCTCTGTTATATAATCTGTAGTCATCACAAATGCCGGATAAAAATATGTTAGCGTTTAGGCCTAGTTTTAGATTTTAGGCCTACTTTACAGCTTCTAGGTCTGATTTTTTTTTTGCCTGCCATTTTAATTTCGTATTCGAGAGTAGGGCCTATTCATTCACGCAACATGGTGTCGAGAATTTTTTTAATGAAGCTAATATGTGTCTTTAAAGAAATCCTTTTTTTTTTTTTGAGGTCGCTGTCTTCCTGTAGTGGTTATATACGACGATCAAATATTGTTTCACTGAGTTAGATCGAGAAAGCCTATTAGCTATAAGAAGGCAACGATGTTTTAATTTGCTATGTTTTTAAAGTTCTCTTAACTACCACTAACAAAGACGACGGACGGACAGACAAAATAGTTGTTATAGTCTTCCCAGTCATTTCAGCGTAAAGACAGTGTGTCTGTCTGTAGTCTTTGTAAGTGGACTTTAAAAAACACTGTATATTAAAACGTCGTTGCCTTCTAGCTAATAGGCTTTCTTGTCAACTCAATGAAAAAAAACATTTGATCATCGCATTTAACCACTACAGAAAGTTGCGACCGAAAAAAAAAAGATTTCGTTAACAACACGCATTAGCTTCATTAAAAAAATACTATTGACACCGTGTTGCATGAATTAATAGGCCTACTCTTGAACCCAATTCTCCGTTAGCTGCAACTTACGAAATTAAAACGGCAGGTAACAAAATTACGCCTAGAAACTGAAAAGTAGGCCTAAGATCTAAACCTAGCCCTAAAAGCAAACACATGTTTACCCGGTAATTGTGATGGTTACTACTTTTACATGATATAAGAGATCGCTGATGGGAGGGTGCACCTCTACTAAGAGAAGAGCATAATGAAAGACACCCCAGTCAGTATCAGGCTTTAAAGTACACGGCCTATTTTAAGGTATTAAAAATAATTATAATAGTAATCTGTAGGTTGGACGGTGCAGTGTCAACCATACGTTGCATAGCTCACATAAACTACACTAACCGCGTTAATAGAATACGGAGTAGGGGCTCTTTATTATTGTTAAATGAACACACTTTTACAGTATTGTCGTTTTCCCAAACCTAAATAAATTTATAAAGTTTGATTTTTTTCCAGTGTGAAAGCCAAATCTTATTTCAAAAGCCTTGTAATTTTCTGATTCAATTATGAAAATGTCGAATTTCAAATAAATATAACATGCTAAACGTGAAAAATAATAACTTTCACATAATATACACATAAAAAATACCCCAGTAAACTGATACAAAGAAATATTGCAAACCATAACTGTAATAAATTAAGTTAAATAATATCACTACACTCTTCTCGCTCCCCCCCCCCCCCCACGCACACCTATATTAGCGCGAATCACAAATTCAATCGCTGGAGAGGTCTATGACTTCAATTGTTCCTCCTCAACCCATCTACAATCTGGCTATGACGAGTGACATTTGAATTTGATGCAATGGTGGGTTCCCCAATGTTCCCGCGAAAACGCAATAAATAAACAATTAACGGACTTTGTTTATCTTTTAATATTTTCCGTTCAGCTTGTAGAGAAAGAACACGTGGCTTCCCCCCTACCCCCCCCCCTCCAAGGTAATGTTTATCAGTCTTCTAAGGCGCCAACCAGCGAGGCTTATCAACGTCAATATTTGAAGATCGCGCACTTGGATATAATGGTCTTGCTTCTGGACTTTTTGAAGAATCGGAATTTTGTCATTGGCTGCATGAATGTGTGATTTTTCTCGGCTGAGAAATAACTTGCTTAGACTGACGTCTGTTACAGCACAGCACAGCTTCGTTAGAGCTAAAACCTTCATGAACCCTTGCATTTAATGTGCATTAAAATTTTTTTATGAAACTCGGTGACTCCATTACACTGGGGGAAGAAAGGCACGTTTGCAATATGATGTAAGCCACGTGATTTTAGAAACTGTGTGAATTCGTGAGAAACCAGGTTAGACTCCTTACCTAATACCAGTACTTTGCAGGAACCATAGATGGCGAATAAGCCTCACATTATTTGGATATTTTACTGCTTTTTTTGTCGTTTTCATTTTGAAAATAAATGGAAATTTAGAATAAGCATCATCAACTACAAAAAAAAACATGAATCCATTAAGCAAACTGCAAAAATCTACATATAAACAATTCCACACAGTCGTAGGTCTCCTCCCATATGTCCTTTCCTCCCATTTCATTGCCGTCTCGATTTAACTGGTAAGCTTGCCAAGTTTTAACTTCTCTCTCCAAATCTGTGTCAATGTTATGCCTCTAAATACGTGAATACCCGAGAGTTTTATTGCACACTGTGCTACAGTGACCTAATTGCCATTCGTCCAGGACCAACGAACATAGGGCCACTGTTATAATGAGATGATGCCTCCAAACAACAGCTTTTTTTCCCAAAGATAATTAGTTTATTCATTGGATAAATGGCTTACATTTTTCTTCGCCAATCTACGGCGGTGAACCATCATTATTGCATCGAAATATACGGTAAAGTACTTTGTCCTTTAATGTGTACCTTTCCAGTTGGTCGCTCAGAGCAAATACTCAATTGTGCCCAAAAGCATAACAGTGTCTGCAAATATTCATAGTTATTTTTCTTTACTTCAGGGTGCTCACAAGGTAACGGTAGTCTAGAGAGATAGTCTGCTGTGGTATTTAACTTGCCCTGGATATGCTGCAAATCATAATTGTAAGCATTCAAGAATAATGCCTAATGCTGCACACGTGTGGCTGACATAACTGGAATGCCCACCTTATTACTGAGTATCCAAAGTAAGGCTTTCTGATTGGTCAACGGTGTAAACTTCCTTACGTAAATAGCCTAGATTGGGGAAAGCATTTCACCCCAAATAGGATGGATAACGCCTGCCTGTAGAACTGGGTGTAATTTAGCTCTGCCTTGCTCATGGACCCAAAATTGTAAATAGGTACGGCATAAATTTTGACTTTCGGTTAGTGAAACCAAGGAACGATTTTAATTCTACTTGGTTTGTAGGGTTTAGGGCTGCATCACCTTAGGTAAATTGCTCGTACCGTCCTTATCAATTTTATGTCCGAGATACTTAAGCTCAGATTTATTAAGTTTACACTTATTTTTAAAATACTTTGCTTGTTACCCATTAGATATCTTTTGGCATCTATGAAAGTTAGTTGCTGTAGAATTACCATTATTAATAAAATGTTGACATCGATTTTTTTTCTGTAGTAAGGATTTCAGTTTTTACCTGTATTCTAGGTAGGATGGATTTAGCATTCGTGGTGCGTACTTGAATAAGGTATAAATAAAAACTTAAGGCACACTGGACACCTTTCAAAGAGAAATGGGTCGGAATGTGGGGGTGGGGGTGGTATTGGGGTTAGAGGGACAAAAGTTTGAAAATGGTTCGGAGATGGAGGTGGTATTAGGAAACAAGCAAAAACGGTTGAAAATATGGTGAAGTATGTGGTGGATGTGGTATTGGGGAAGAGGGCCAAACGGTTGAAAATTTGTTGAAGTGTGAGGTGGGGGTAGAATGGGGAATTAGGGGAAAAAGTTTGAAAATGGGTTGGAGTGTGTGGTGGGCTTGGTATTGGGAAAGAGGGCCAAATTGTTGAAAATAGGTTGAAGCGTGGTATTGAGTAAAAATGCCAAAGGGTTTAAGTGTGAGGTAGGTGTGTGTTGGGAAAGAGGCTAAAGGGTTGAAAATGAGTTGAAGTGTGGGGTAGGTGTGTGTTGGGAAAGAGGCTAAAGGGTTGAACATGAGTTGAAGTGTGGGGTGGGGAAAGAATTAAGGAAGACGGCTAAAAGTTTGAAAATTAGTTGGAGTGTGGGGTCGGGGGTGGTATTTGGAAAGAGGGTCAAAGGGTTGAAAATGGATTGGAGGGGTTGGTATTCGGGAAGAGGGCCAAAGAGTTGAAAATGGGATGAATTGTGGGGTGGGATGGTATTGCAAAAGAGGGTCAATGGGATGAAAATGGGTTGAAGTGTGTGGTAGGGGTAGAATTTCGAAAGTGAGCCCAAGGGTTGGAGGTGGGTGGGTGCAAATAAGTAAGTTGAAGAAAAATGGGAAAGAGGAACAAGTGGGTGATTGGTGTGGAACGAGCGGGAAGGGAAAGAGGGTCAAAAGTTAGCTGAATAGTGGGATGGTGAAGTACTCGAGTGGAGAGGGAAGTGATTGGAATAATGGTTGTGGGATGCCATTTATGTTACCATTTAATCAGTGTTAGCTCCAGAACAACTAACATTTTAAGACAATCTTAAGTTGAGCAAAAACGCTCCCAGCATTCTCCTGTAAACATGATGCCCGCAGGATAAAACAGTTATGTAATGGGAAAATAGCAAAGAGTTTTACAAAGTAAGTGACATTTTAAACTAAATGGTGACATTGGCGTTATGAAGAACACGTGACAAAGTTTTAACGGCGAATTTGTTGAAATAACATCTACATAACAACAAGTGCTTTACGATTGTTCTGGATGTTTTTTTCTAACATATTTTGTAACTTTGGCAGCCAACAGGGGCTAATGACCAAGTTGTCGACGCGCCATTAAGCCTCAATCCCCCCCCCCCAACAGGGGGTTCGTAGGTCCCCTGCTTAATTAGCTATATAAAATGGTCACACTTCAGTTTCGTAATTTTTATTTGAAAAACACACTTTAAAGAGATTAATTGTCAAGGTACATGGTAGTTATTTTTAATAAAACCAGGTTTTATAAAAATAGAAAGCTGTAGCATACGTTCATTTTGCGTCAAACACTGTAGAAATATAGGTATCAGGGCAACAAAAAAATTATTCAGAAAAATTATGTAGTAATAATCAGTATTACTTATGAAAATTAAAAGTACGTTAAAAACTTTTTTTTATAAATTAGTAGATTGCAGCTTACTTTCACATTACATTTAAAGGGGAAAACCTAGATCAGGTCGAAAGTTTATGGAAATGTTCAAAATATGCTAGAAAACAAGTTCCAAACAAAATGGCTGACAAAACATTTCTTTATGAAAAAATTTGCGAAATACTACTTGTGGGGTTTCTGCTAGACCATTATTGGCCCTTCCTACCTGCGTCATCGTTTAGTTAATCATGAACAATCATGTTAATCCGCGAGAATTAACTAAAGAATTCGTAGGGAAGAAAGAAATTTCCAGATCCCTACTGAATTCTCAAAATTGACTGTTTCAGTGCGAGTAAGTAGAGCCAAAATAAATGCCATGTGAATATTTCAAAATATTTATAGCTTCAAGCTGCAAGACTGTGTCGTAAATGCCCTTTACAACCAATTCTATACCTCTTCCGCACTCTATGTTGGAGGCGATTATGTTTCCTCCTCTGACTGGGCTTTAGATCCAGGCAGTGCCACGTCTTTTCGTCTCCCAATTACATAGTAGATGGTGGTTACGAGATACGTCCTTACATATTTTATTATTATAGGCCTGCCTAAGGTTGTTGAAGAATCTTGCCCCATAGAGGTCCTGCAGCAGAGGTGATTGGCTGTTAAACTAATGTTGACGTTGTGATAGGCAGAATGGAAAAGCAGAGGTTATGGTCCGTAATTATTCTTTATTGTGCGACACCGTGCCTTTCGCTCTTACTCTTCATTTGTCTTTGCATAGGTCACCTTATTAATGTATAAGGAATTACGAATTTGATTAACTCTCCAAGTTCAATGCTTAATGTTTCTTGGGAATCAGTACACACTTTATGTTCAGTTGTTCACTGTTGCAAGCTGAATTATACTGCAGATGAGAATAAGTAAGAGTAGATTCTTACATGTTTCTTAGGCCTAATACTTTCGGATGCCAGATGGCATCTTGACCATCATTACTCTTTTTAGAGGAAAAAACTGGAGTGAGGTAAAGACTGTACTTCCTCCACCAGTATCTAAAAACGAGAGCGTGAGTGAGAGGGAGGGAGCATTGTGTTTGCTACACATAGGTGTAGCTCAACAAAAAGGAACAATTAACATAAGGGTTTGTGTAACACTATAGCATTGATATGAGAGCGGTGATGAGTGAGGAGAAAAGGCGGTAACATGTACAAAAGTTCAATACAACAATACCACCCACCTGATGTTTAGAGTGGATACTTATTTGGCCAAAGACAGTTACATTCTAGGGTAAAAATATTTATCCAGACCACTTTAGTATCACGCCCTTCAAGTATGAACTGGTAATGCATGGGCGGATTTTGCACACAACTGGTTACTCCAAAGTAATTAGAATTAGGGAGTTACTAATATTAGGGTGACGTGCATAGTGGAGCGGTAGAGAGATTAACTACCTCTCACATGCCTCCCCATCTCTCACCAAAGGAGTGAAGGAAGAGCCTGATAGGTGCTGTACACAGACACCAATTACATAGCTGATCAACTTAGAGTTAAATGTCAAAAACTACTATTACAACTTAAACTTTCAATACAAAGTTTAATAAATAATTAAACCACAAAACAAAAAAGGTTGTTGTTTATGCTCTTGCTTAGTTATTAGCAGTTAACAAATAAGTGATTAGCATCAAAATATTAATGTTTGTTAGGACAAAAGGCGGTGTATGACAACGACAATGTTTAAAAAAGAGTAATTAAGGGAGATTATACTCGGTTTTTAATCCTCGGAGACGACCAGAACGTCTTTGAGTTGCGGGGCATTTTGTGGATGTAGCTTTGTGACTGTACTGGTTGGGTACACTGGGGAATTCTGTTACTAATATTAGGGTGACGTGCATTGTGAGGAATTCTCTCACTATACTCGCTGACCCCGTGGCATTGCTACTTGATTGCATCCAACCTAGTTTAATAGGTGATGACTCACTTATGGGCTTACAAAGGATCACCAGTGGGCGTCCATTGTTGGAGTAATTCTAGACGAGGGTTCACCATGTGCACTTACATTGGGAACAATGTTAGGAGCGTGAGATGAACCTGTAGGTTTCACATTGTGCATGCTGGGAGTGCGGGGAATGCTATGCAGTGTCGACTGTGAACTGCCATCAGATGATTCTTCCATATAGATGGCTGAGGCCAATATCATAGTGCTCCCCCTCCCCCAACAATGCACCACTTACCTCCATGACAGAAATAATATATCATATTAATTTCCTCCATGAATTTGATATCAGTTGTGATGCTTACTGCATCGGTGGTAGGGTCATACAGTCGGAACCCTCACTGTCATCATTGTGCCCAACATATATATGGCCAGTCGTAAACCTGCCCAGGCGTAAGATAGGGTGAGTAAATGCATACACTATTATCCGAAACGCATCGAGTTGTAGCACTGGGGACTTGACCTGACCTCAATTGTAGTGGTGACACCTCTCCAGATATTACCCAGTGTCAAGCAATTATGCAGGTACGGAGGCTCCCAGCAAGTGAATCCCCAGAAAATTTCTGGGAGCCCCAAATCCTCAAGCAAATCCCTAGCAATCGTTTTAAGCGTAAAATGGCCCTTCTCCGATAGGCTATTCTGTTCTGGCATTTGTGGAGTAGTGGAACAATGCACCATTCCGTTGAAATCGTGAAGTCTGGTACATTAAAGTGCCATTGGTCTCAAGTTAACATAGATTCTGTACCGTTTCGGTTTGTTGGCATCAGGTTTCATTAATCAGCATGTCCACCATCTGAGATTTTTTGTGCAGCACACGACTAAAAAAACGTTGCAGTTCACATCAGGAATTACAAAGAACACTTTACTGCTACAGTAGAGCCTCCTCCCGACAGACCATGCATTCATGTGCAGACAACATTTACATGTGTGTGATGGTACGATACTCCAGGATTGTTGGGTGATTTCCATGCCTCATTTTTGTGAGAATGAAATAAGTTTATGTCCATCATAACCCTTAAAGACTCAATTAGTATCTGAACAACCAGGACCACCCTACAATTTGTCCTGTATGTCAAGAAGATACCAAATGGCTGGAGCGTGATACCTATAACACATCCTCACTACATCCACACCACTTGAGCTTTATCTCCAAATGGCCATAATGTGTTGCGTAAATATGTTTCCCTTAAATCTTGGTAGTCCTTTGCCAATTTATCCTCCTTCCATATTGCGATACAGCCCATCAGAATGACTAACTCATTCGGTTGTACCATTAAACAATTTAGTAAATAATCAGTGGCTCCACATCCATTTAGTATACGGGGCTTTTATGTAACATAGTATAGTTGAATAGTGAGGGGGAGATAAAATTAAGTTCGGTCTGTACATATAGAGCAACAGGATCATGTGTGACAGCTGGATTTAGGTTATAATCTACCGTGCAACGAATCTATGTTAGCATCTTTAGGGAGACCCACATATTTGAACAACGTCTAACAATTCACAGTTTATGTTAGGACATAAATAAACTCTTTTCGGTATAGTGATCTCTCCATTGACAGGGATATGAGGAGAGGAGAGCACATCTAAGGGTGCCTCACGATAATTGTACTAAATATTGGTAATGCCCTGATTTGCCCCACATAAATCATACGTTTTGTCTATAGCCAGCTTCACAATCAACAAGTAATGCGCCTCTCACCATACTTAACTAGGCCATAAGGCCTATCTTTATCCCTTATATACACATCTTGGCTTTTGAGGTTGAGTCCTACGTTATTATTATAGGACTGCCATCATACCGTCAACAATGGTTTAACAGCCAATCGCCTTCGTTTCAGGACCTCTATGGTGCAAGATCTTTCAACATTCTTAGGCAGGCCTGTAATAATAACGTACGTTAAAGCCGTGCCTTGTAACCACTCTCTACTATCTAGTTGGAGAAAAAAAATGTGGCACTGCCTTGATGTAAAGCCCAGTCGTGGAAGGTAACCTAATTACCTCCGAAACTATATGTATTTTCTTTCTATCTGCAGGAATGACTATAATAGGTTACTTACCACCATGATTGTTTCCGTTCTTTTTATTTTTCTTCTCAAGGTTACACACGAGAAAACAAAGAACTAAATACCAAAATATTAAATCTGGTAATTCAGAAGCAGTGGAAGAATGTTATTCTCTATAGTCATAAAGGTATTTAACAGCTTTCTTGTGGGAGTGTAAATGAGAAATAAAGTGATTTCACCTTCATATGGTCGCTTGAACTTATGCCATATCCATTAGAAGACGAAAAAGGATGTCAAACAATTAATACGTCATTTTCATAATTTATTCATTTCTCGTTGCTTTTGTGTACAAAAAAGCCTTTGTTGGTGTACAATACGCTATTAACTTTAAAGTAAAATGGTGTTTGAAGAGCATCTACTCTTACGAACTACTAATGTTATGAGAGTTTTACACAGCGGTACCATCAATGATGCCATACTTATTGCCATTTTCCTTAACTTAAATGCAAGTGGTAGGGGAGATGTCAAGAATGCAGATTCATATCACATCCTGCAACCATTGTGCTCCTTTGGTTCAGTAAGTACATGAGTAGAGGAGTCTAAAAATCCCGGGACACAAATTTTCATGCCCCCAACTGTCGCACTCCCCACAAACTGTTTTTTGGCTGTAACTCCTTAACCGTCAAAATCATAATGTGAAGTAGAAACGTTCAGCACACAATACTGGACAGGAAAAGTGATATACATCTTTTACTTAAAAGCAACCCTTGAACCCCAAAATCGTATTTACAGTATACGACCCTTGATTTCAAAAGCTCCTTTTATTTCAATTGGTGGTTGCAGAGATTTTCGTGTTCAAAGTGCTCTTGCGAGCTCTAGCCCGAAATGGACATGCTTAAGATTCTAATAAAAATTGTTTACCTTAGATAGGGAACGTCCCACGCCCAATTAAAGGTGAAGAGGTAAAGGCGTAGCGTCGAAAGATTATGGTGATTTTCGAATTAAAAATGCTCTTGCGAGCCCTCTAAAGCCCAAAATGGACATGTTTAAAATATTCTGAAAGGTGGGGATTTATTTTTTCCATCAATTCTTACCGGATTTGTTTAGCGTAGATAGGGACCGTCCAACGCCCATTTTTCAAGGTGAAGCGTTAATGGTTTAGCGGCGAAAGCGTATGGTGATTTTTTTGCCACAGTTTAGCAAGTCCTATCACGTTTATAGTAGTTTTCGTTCTTACGTTTGACATTGACGTAACTCGTCTCAAATTTAACTATAAATAGATCCAAATAATAGAAATAGGATTATTGTCTATCCTGCTTATCTAAGGTAAACAATTTTTATTAGAATCTTAAGCATGTCCATTTCGGGCTAGAGCTCGCAAGAGCACTTTGAACACGAAAATCTCTGCGAAAATCTATCCAGCAGTGCCATCACTACGAGCGATTCCCTTCTACAGTAAAATTTGTACGCATGGGCGTTAGTATTGTACAGAAAAACAAGATCTAACAACACACATTTGCTTCTGAAAAAAAAAGTATCCTGTATCCACTGCCAACCTGGCTACAGTGGAGGTAGGGCATTTGTGGGGCTTTAATCTCAGAAAAATAAGAAAAGGGAAAAAACGTACAAACAGATTTTGTGATGCTTGCACTCATGGTGGACTACAGCGTGGTAAAGACCATAGGCCTACGTAATAAGCATAATTAGGAGGAGGGAGCGGTGGATGGTCATATTTTTCCATGCATTTTGTAGAGGGTACGGCTTTTATTGGGCTATTATTGTGTTTGCTACCGTTGCACGAGAATAGCTGTAGGTTGCAGCTATCATTACGGAGCTGAGGTTTAGAGGAATTCAAATTGTATTCTTCATTCCGTATTAAGGCGTACCTCAACAGTCTGTAGCTGGCTGTCTGCACTTATACAGTTGTTTGTTGGCCACAGTTCAACAGAACAAAACAAAAATTAAATGCATTGGCTTGCCCACCCATGGCTGGATATACGAGGGATTGTGGAAACCCCCACACCACCCCTAACCAATAGTTTGAATCTGGCCAGGAGACATGATGAAAACTATCAAAGACGGGGTAAAGTAAAGAATAATAACCGAAAACCAAAAGGCAATTGTTTAAAAGATCTCATGAGGTTTTCTATTAGCAAATGTTTTAATGCCTGCTTGTGCCTCGGGCAAGGTCATTGTTTAAACCATGCACTGTACCGATCATAGTATTGTTATTACTGTCATTGTTACCATCGTAGAAGCATTGTTCCTCGATTCCGGATAGCTCCTTCGGCCAGCAAGAGAAATGAGAAATTTTCCCTTTACACAACAACGAGTATTTTACTAAAAATAAAGACATGCATTTTTACTTGGTGGGCAACTGGGCATTTCCTATTTCTCTCTATGCTAGTGTTGGTTTCTAGTCATGGCATGCTGTTGTTTTACAGATTTCTGCAGAACTCGAAATATCGAAACTATCGTTTATTTAGAGACCATAAAATGACCAAGCTGTCGACGCGCCATTAAGCCTCATCTCCCCCCCCCCCCCATAAAATGTAAAAGATTTTTTTACCTATGTTTTTATGAAAACCTAAGGGCAAAAAAAGATTACCATCCTCTTTTAACTAGTTGATGCTGGCCCGGCTGCTTTAAGGCGTCAGATAATCCGGTTGTTCGAGGTTATTCTGTCTACCGTCTGGATGCTGACCCTGTGCCACGTGCACATGGTGGTGTTGCAGTGCTGGTTCAACACTCTCAGCCGCATGCCAGTGTGCCTCTGCACACTAGGCTTCAGGCGGTAGCAGTTCGTGTTTCTTTCCATTTGGATATTGCTGTCTGTTCGCTTTATTTGCCACCGGATGAGGTCTTTGGGGTTGGTGACCTGGAGGACCTGGTCCGCTAGCTTCCTGCCCCTTTTCTGTTGCTGGGCGACTTTAACAGCCACCATGTCCAGTGGGGGGGACCTCATACAGACAACAAAGGGAGGATCCTTGAGGAGTGGATGCAGAGGGGGTCTGTTTGCATCCTGAACGATGGAGCCATGACACACTGTAACCTGGCCACGGGCAATTGGTCAGCAGTGGACTTAGCCTTTTGCTCGCTGGCCATCCCAGTTCACTTCACTTGGGGTGTCACTGCCGATCTGCATGGAAGCGATCACCTCCCCATTGTGGTTGTCCACAACACAAGGGGGTTCTGTGGCTTCCAGGCCAGCCCGGTGGGCGCTTAAACGTGCTGAATGGTCAGCTTTTGCTGAGGCTGCTGTATTTCAGCGTGCGGTTGAGGACTTTTCTGATGTGGATGAACTTTCCACTCATTTCGCTGACGTGGTCCTTGCTGCTGCTCATGCTACTATCCCGCGTACGTCCACTCAGCCGCGGCGGGTTCCTGTTCCGTGGTGGACACCTGCTTGCGGGCAGGCCATTCAGGCCCGCCGGCGAGCGTTGCGTGCGTTTACGGTCAGCCCAACTGCTGACAACTTTGTAGCCTTTAAGCGCTGTCGTGCCCGTCCCAGGTTTGTCATCCGTGAGGCTAGACGTGCTTCGTGGGCAGTTTATGTTTCGTCGATCACGCGCTCCACGCCTTCTCAGCAGGTGTGGCGGAAGGCGCGCCAGATCTCGGGGAAGACCGTGCCTTCCCCGGTTTCACAGCTGAAGGTGGCGAATACCGTGATCTCTTCTGTGACGGATATCGCCGACTGTCTTGCGTCTGCCGTTTGCACAGGTTTCGAGTGATAACCATTATGATCCTGGTTTCCTCAGAATAAAGCGTAGTGAAGAGGCTCACCTTCTAGACTTTCGCTCCGACGGGCTAGAGGAGTACAATTTACCGTTCACCAGGCAGGAATTTGTTTCCGCTTTGTCCAAGTCGCGTGACTCCGCCCCAGGGCCTGATGATGTTCACTATCAGCTGTTGAAACATCTGCCTCTTGCCTCCCAGCAGTTCTTGCTGGAGATGTTCAACCGTGTGTGGGCAGAAGGCTCTGTTCCGGCAGCGTGGAGGACAGCAGCGGTCATCCCGATTGTGAAACCGGGCAAAGACCCTACTGCTCCTTCCAGTTATCGCCCAATCGCTCTGACTAGCTGTGTCTGTAAACTTATGGAACGGATGGTCGGTGAGAGGTTGGTCTGGGTGCTGGAATCACGGGGATTCTTATCTGCGTCCCAGTGCGGCTTTCGACGGTTTCGGTCAACCATCGATCATCTGGTTGCCCTTGAATCGGATGTGAGGGAGGCTTTTCGCCTGCGTCAACATCTGGTTCAGGTTTTCTTTGACTTGGAGAAGGCTTATGATACGACCTGGCGTTATGGGATTCTCCGTAATCTCTATAACTGTGGCTTGAGGGGACGGATGCCACTGTTGCTTTCCGCTTACCTCTCAGGCCGTTCTTTTCGTGTTCGTGTTGGGACGGCTCTTTCCCGCCCGTTTGTCTTGGAGAATGGTGTGCCTCAAGGAGGTGTTCTTAGTGTCATCTTGTTTGCTATTGGGATCAACCCCATTGCTCAGCAAGCTGCTGTTCCCCAGTCATTGTTTGTCGATGACTTCGGCCTGCGCTTTCGAGCAGCTCGCATGCAGACCTGCGAGCGGCAGCTACAGCTGGCGATTAACAAAGTCCAGACCTGGGCGGTCAGTAATGGTTTCCGGTTTTCTCCGGACAAGACTGTGTGCATTCACTTTTGCCGCCAACGAACGCTGCACCCAGATCCTTGCCTGTACTTGGGGCAGGCGCAGATTCCTGTTGTCCCACAGGCACGTTTCCTGGGTCTGGTGTTCGATTCCAGTTTATCTTGGCTTCCACACTTGCGCCAACTTAAAGACAAGTCTTTGCGGGCACTTAACATCTTGCGGGTTCTGTCGGGCACTTCATGGGGTGCCGATCGCGCTGCCATGTTGCGCCTCTACAGAGCCCTTGTCCGCAACAAACTTGATTATGCGTGCATTGTGTATGGTTCGGCTAGTGATTCGACTCTCCAGATGTTGGACACTGTGCATCACAGTGGCCTGCTCGTGGCGACTGGGGCTTTTCGAACTTCTCCAGTGGTCAGCCTCTATGCTGAGGCCTCGGAGCCACCTTTGGCCATTCGTCGGTGACAGCTTGCCATTCAGTATGCTGTGCGTTTGCGTGCTGTGCAATCCAGTCCTGCTTGGTCCATGGTTTTTGGGCCAGACTTGCGAGTCGGTAGACGCAGGGTGGGTAAGGGTGATTTCCGCGATAGGCTCCAGCAGTCCTATCAGGAGATAGCCTTTGAAATGCCCTGCATCTTGAGGCTTGGGAGAATGCCAGTTGCCCCTTGGCTTGTCCCAGGTGGCAGTTTCATTTTTGCTCTGGCGTCTCTCCCGAAGGGTTCCACTCTACCAGCAAGGTACTTACAGGAGTTCCGGCGGCTGAGTTCTCAGTACGCCGGTTATCTGCGCCTGTTTACTGATGGGTCGAAGTCCGACGTTGGCGTGGCGTGTGCTTGTGTGTGTAAGGGTGTAACGGTTGCCCATCGCCTTCCATCAGGCTATTCTGTGTTCTCTGCGGAGCTTTTGGCTCTTGGTTTGGCGGTGGAATGGATCCTTGACCTTCAGGGCACGCATTTCATTGTCTTTAGTGATTCCATGAGTGCCCTAGAGTCCTTGGCGAATTACAATCCTCGGAACCCCTTGACACAACGTGTCCAAGCTTTGCTTTCCCGCTTGCCTGGCCAGCGGAAAACCGTGCTTTTCTGCTGGATCCCGGGCCATGTTGGGATAGCAGGGAATGAACAAGCTGATTCTGCTGCGAAAGGGGCCCTTTCTGGCCCGCTCGGTAGGGATCTCAGCCTTGTTCCCTCAGATGCCTTTCCAACTCAGCGTCTGAGGTTACACGCTTCTTGGCAAACCTTGTGGGACAGACAGGACGGTAATAAGTTACGGGCCATTAAAGGCACTGTCGAGGAATGGCACTCGGCGTGTCGCCGCAGTCGCCGTGAGGAGGTTGTGTTGGCACGTTTGCAAATTGGTCACACCCGACTTACTCAGTGTTTCCTTTTGCGGGGGGTTGACCCTCCTGAATGTTCTTGGTGTCGACGGCCACTTACGGTCCGGCACCTACTTGTTGATTGTCGCCATCTTGATGGTGTTCGTCGTCGGTTCCATCTTCCGCATAACATTGCGCGTCAGTTGGGCGATAAGTCTGTCCTCCTGTCCGGTGTTTTTCAATTTTTGCAGGAGGTACAGATGTATGACAAGATTTAGATTAGGGGTTTGAATAACATCTCTGTAATGTGTGGTGCAGTGGCAACCCGGACCACTGCACTGTGACTGAGGTTGGCGCTAATGACCAAGTTGTCGACGCGCCATTAAACCTCAATCCCCCCCCGGATAGTATAAGAAATTACCATCATCATTCAACAGTTATGGGATTTATTCTTCCGTATTATAGACACTTTCGATGTCCTTCCCTTTTGATGGCCCCCCCCCTCCTTGTGATGACCTCCCCCTACTAGACTTCTTTCGTATTCTAAAAAGTTTAAAATGTTCTAAATCACGCAGGTTCATTTATACGAGCATCAGTTTTGCTTTAGATAACGTAATGCACCAAATAAAAAAAACGACCAGCCATGCATGCACACGTAAGTGAGATTGGTTTGGTTTGGTTTGGTTTATTTTCAATTCTGTATATAGTTCCCAATAATGGGAGGCATACACAATATATCAAACAAACAAACATGGAAATATCCAGCAGAACGTGCACAAAATAAACTAAATCGCGGACATACAAGTCCAAGTCGAACAACAACAAACAAACAAAAAATTAAAAAGAAAAAGATAAAAATTTACGTCCATATACTTCCCAAGTTAGTAACCCAAGACCATACATAAGCCAATCAACAACAGCAGTCAAGTTTAGGTGGCCAAGCAAAGGGTAGGTTTTCCCTACCATCGGAAACGAATTTATCTAGGGCATTCTTAAAGCCATTCACAGAATGGCAGTTAAGAACTTCACTTGGTAGCTTGTTCCGAATGTTTATCAACCGAAATCTGAGAGAGTTTTTAGTGATGTTGTAATGGATTTGTGATATTTTAACCTTCCAGTTGTTGCCCCGTTCAGAGCGTTCATTCAAAACAGAGAGATTGTTACCAAAACTCCAGTTTATACCACGTATAATTTTAAACATCCTTATTAACGCTCCACGCTTTCTTCGCCACCACCAAGTCGGTAACTGAAGAAATTGCAACCTTTCGGAATAGCCAATATCCGCTAAACCAGTAATTTTCTTGATGACACGTTTTTGGACCTTTTGAATAGCAATAATGTCTTTCATATACAATGCATCCCAGAAAGGGTTACGGTGAGGTCAGAATCAATCAAAATTCCCAAGTCCAAATTTTCATAAACAGGCTGTAAAATACGATTATCCCAAAAATAAGTCTTACAAAGATTCTCCCTACCAAAATGCATGACAAAAGTTTTGGAAATGTTAACAGGCATACAATAATTCAAACACCAAGCCTGCACAGTATCAATAAAATGTTGAAAATCACGACTAAGAATTGCCCTTTCACAAGCCTTGGTGTCATCGGCGAATTCACAGCAACGAACACCATTGTCAAAAGCAAATGTCTTGATTACCAAAAGGAAAAGCTTGGGTGCAAGAATGAATCCCTGTGGGAGACCATAATGGCAAAGACTGCCAATTTGCACTCACATTCTCGACAACAACAGCCAGACTACGATTCGTCACCCATTTCATAATCCATTTACCAATCGGCACAACAATGCCAACCTTGCTTAAGACACATTCCAGAATTGAGAAGTCAATTTCACCGAAAGCGTTTTGTAAAAGAAAACTTGATCAATAGGTTCGTGGTTATCAACACATTGGAAGACATAGTCGTAAAAATAAATTAAATTAGTAATAGTAGAGTGTCCC
The DNA here is from genome assembly GCA_023313725.1 of Lithobius niger. NCBI lineage: Eukaryota > Metazoa > Arthropoda > Chilopoda > Lithobiomorpha > Lithobiidae > Lithobius > Lithobius niger. The sequence continues at coordinate 8,366 of JAHWFP010204822.1, read as the reverse complement.
TTACGGAAACCATGTTAGTCAGCGTCCAGAAGTTTCCAAGTAACAGTCAAGATGATCAACAAGGATTTGCTCGAACAATTTACCAACATGTGAGGTGATTGAAATTGGACAATAGTTTTTGGGTTCGAGACGGTCTCCCTTTTTAAAAATCGGAATAACCAGTGCTTTTTTCCAGTATGGGCACACATATGAATCTTGCACAGATCTATTGTACAAATTTGTTAAGAAAGGTACCAGTACATCAGAGAATGTCTTGAAAAAAGTAATCGGGATCCCATCTGGACCACCATGACATGAATGTTTAGCCCGCCGAATTGCAGAAGAAACATGGCATTCACTTATAATTAACGGTGGTACAAACCAACGAGCTGTAATACAGTTGTAATTGTGAAAGCTAACATCCTTACGCATCCCACCAGTAAAGGCAGAGATGAGTAAATTTGCACTATCGAAAGGATCAACAGTAACATCTCCCTCAGAGTTAAACAAGGGACCAACACTAGTGATCTTATTATTGCATTTCCTAATGTAACTGAAAAATGGCTTAGTATCATTAACACTGCTGGTAGCAAGTGCTTCTTCAAAGAGCTTTTTTTGAATTTTTGACTCTTTCACAATCTACTTGTTAAGTGTAGAATAGCGTTCAAAGCTTTCCGTCGCACTAACACAAAATGGGTTTTCTTTTTCACAACAGTACTATTTCCAAAGTTTTTTCTTGAGTTTAATAGCAGCCTGAATGTCTCTACTCATCCAGGCAAGCCTTCTGGCAGATTTACAGCTAACAGGATATCTACATTTATCAAGAATAGAACAAGTGATTTCATATCAGCTCGTCCAAGCAGAGGCCGTGGTACAATTTTCGAAGTTACCCATTTGATATTGTCTTTAAACATACTCCTCGTCAACCAAATTCCACTGAAAGTAAAACTTCGGTTGTGCAGGGCAGCAGCACTCGTCAGCTGCCAGCTTAAAACTAATCAACTGGTGATCACTTAGGCCAAATTTCCCTTCGTCTTTAACATCGTAAATACAGACACAGTTTTTTGTTAACACAAGATCCAGAGTATTTTTACACCTGGTCGGAAATTTAGTCAATTGAGAAAGCGAGTTTTTGATGACACAATTCAAAATACGTTTATCAGCATTATCAGTGGCTGAGAGTCTAGCCCAGTTCACACTAGGAAGATTGATGTCTCCAGTAATGAGATGCCACGGATGGTCGGCATATTGGGCAATACGATTACCGATTCTGAAGTCCACTTCTTCGCTACTATTCGGAGGTCTGTAAATCAATAAAAGCAATAGCACACCAGTTGAGAAAAACATCTTCACACCAATTGCCTCAAAGAGGTCGCACTGTATCGGTAAAGTCACGGTTTTGATTTCGTCCCTCACAAGAACACAAACACCACTGCCAGAAGAATACCCACGGTCTTTACGCCAAGCTACATAGTAGCCGTTGTCAGTAATGAACGAGTCGTTATATTTAGAATTGAGCCAGGACGACATGCAGCTGGTTTGTGTTCCTCTAAAGCAAGCAAAAGCTCATTCAGCTTATTACAAACTGACTGTGTATTGATATGGCCTAGGCGTCAGTTTTTTTTACTATTCAAATTTTCGCCATTCTCAGAATTTGTCTGAGCTCCCGTAGTATTACTAATAATGTTTTTCTTTGCTTCAGCACGTGCTTTGGTAGCTGCTTGTCACTGTTTGAATGTAAAGCCAGGCTTAATATACACCTTAGAGAATTCCAGTGAATGTTTAAGTAGCTTAGTTGATTGAAGAATATTTTTTTCACAACTTCGGAGAGGATGGTCACACGTATAGGTCTTGTTTTCCCTTCCAAAAATTTACCAACCCGTGTTGCTGTAGAATTCGTCCTATCCACTGTAACTTTCAAGGTTGACCAGAGATGCTCCAGGTCGTTCTTTGTTTCATTTAAACCAAAAATCATAAGATTATTCTTAATCTTAAGTCGTGTTGCCAATTCTTGGGTGATTTTGTCACAAACGTCACTATTAATGTCGTACTCGGTTCCACCAGTGTTTCGTTTCAAGTTGTTCACGTCTGTGCGCAAGTTTTCAATTTCCGTAGCATGATTTGCCAACAGGTCCTCATGTTTGTCCAGACGGTCTGTATTAGCAGTAATAGTGTTCTTAATATCAGTCAAAAGAAGATTTGTTTGCGCAATTTCCGCTTGTATACCCTTGAAACTTGAATGTGTATTCGCCAGATTTTCCCTACAATGTCGGCAGAACCAAGGAATAACTTCGGAATGCGTCAACAGTTTATACGTAGCAGTATCAAATGTCAAGCACTTACACACGTGAAACCACGCAGCACAAATTGTACACTGTAGACTGTCTTCATAAATTTTAACTATTTTCATTTTGCATACTCCACAATTTGCCATCCCAGCCACCAAACGAAAAAGGAGGAGCAAACTTTCAGTGCGTCCTTCTCGCTCTTTTGGTAGGTGTTGGAAATGAAGGACCTCTTTGTATTACGCCTCGGAAACCAGTTGCATAAATAGGTCTACACAACTGTTCGTATTCACAATAAATATTAGACTATGTTATTTAAATTAATTGTTCCTACATGCATTGTTAACCTACATTTCGTGTATTCTGCAGACATAGGGCCTTAGGGCTTCATCGGCCAGATGACCAGAAGTGGTTAATGCTCGCTACCAAATCTTTAAACCTTTTATGTTCAGTCTGAGAATTAAATGAAAAATTTTGCTACGAATGGTGAGAAGTGCCTTAGTGATGAAGGGGCAATATCCACAACAATGAACAGACCATGATTGCTAACAATAGGGCTGATTTTTGCTCAAACAGGCAGTAAACGAAGATAAATAAACACCCGGAAAAAATATTAATTTGGATACACAATTTAAACTAAACACCTCCTCCCCCAATCAGTTGTCTTTGATACGCCTCTGTAACCACTGGTTCTACTCACACTTGGCTACATCGGATATCCTTGGTTATTAGCCACTCCTTTTTGTTCCCCGGTTCTTTAAGTTTTTAACTGGTCCTTTTATTTTAAAAACCCGTAGAAGGTAAAGCGTTCAAACTTTCCTCACCTCACAAAACTAATAAATACATGTCATACACTATTGCGAAAACGTACGCGATTAATGGGAGTCACGTATAAGTCAAAGACGGTTGAACCCAGGAAAGAATCAGTCAAGAATTGCAGGGGGGGGGGTGGCTGCGTCTCATAATCACTACCCCACAAACCCTCTCCCGTTTCTCGTGACTTCTATGTTCCTAGAATAAACCATCTTTTACCTATGTTTTGCTATAAGGTGCCGTTTGTAGCATTAATGAAAAGACTTCCCTTAAAAAAAGTAGATTATGTCAAAAGTGTTTCCTCTGAATAAAAATGTGCCTCCTCACATTTAGGAATATCGTTCCCAAGTAAAAAAAAAATTCTAGACTTTGGGGCAATGTTTCGTGGAATTGGAGACAAAATACTTCCCTCATGGAAATTTATTTATCTTTAAAAAAAACTTTTGTGAAGTATATAAATAAATTTCACCTTCAAAAGAATGCCCCCTGTGGGCTGGGGGTAGAATAAGCCCACCGTACCCCTGCGTGTCGTAGGAGGCGACTAAAAGGGAACCCAAGATCACGGTTTGCTAGTGTGCCAAGGGTCTGCGTGGCGGAGGGTTTTTTGTCCGTCTTGAACACTAGCAACCTCAACACTACGGTTTGAGAGTGCGCCTACGGTGTGTATGGCGGGCAGGTTTAACACCCGTCGCAAGCACTAGTCCGAAAGAGGTGAAGGGACATCCAGACAAACCGGGCCCGGGGTGGCTGCTTAGAGGATGTTTGGCGGTTTGAATCCCCTTTTGGGTTTGATTCCGATTTGCCCATTCTGGCCACTGGGCTTTTCATCCTCATCCCCCAGCATGTTGGCCGTGTGCTGCAACCTAGTAATCCGTGGAGGCGGAGATCCTGGCTTTCGGGCTTTGGCTCCTTATTCCGGAGGACGGGTGGCCTGGGCGAGCCGGCCTAAGGTCAATCGGCTATGACTTTTCGGGTCCTGTCGTTGTGGGGAGGCGGCTTGTGCTGTATCCATCTGCATCACGGACCGGAACTGTTTGGGTTATCGAGGGAGGTGGTGTGTACGGCTTCCTTGGTGGCCTCGCCTCTCGGCATGCTTAGGCTGCCACCTCACCAAGATAGACGGCGGTGTTAGCTTCCTGGTGCAGGGCCCTGGATATGCGGCTTCCGGCCCTGCATCACCCGAGTGCCGCGCGGGGTTTTTCTTTTCTGGGGGGCGCACCGCCGCGACTTCTTTTTGCTCTCCATGGCAACTTCTTCTCCCCCCTCCCCCGCAAATATTTCTTCCCCCCAAAATTCTTCCCCTCCTCGCCGCACTAGCAAGCGCCAGAGGAGGGAACCTGAGATGGTTGGGCCTGGTGCCCAGTTACCGGACATTGGTAAGAGTCGGGACCAAGTCCCGAAGTTCTTGGTGGTGACAGGCGAGGGCCGAGATGTTACACAACTCGGTCCGTTCGCTGTCCACAAAGCACTAAAAGGGATCTGTGGTTCCGATCCGAAGAGTGTCTCTCGGCTCCGTGCTGGGGGATACCTTGTTGAGGTTGCGGATGGGGCTCAGGCAAAGAGGCTTTTGAAGGCGGGTGCACTGGGGTTATGCCCGGTGCGTGTGGAGCCGCATCGTACCTTAAACAGCAGCAAGGGGGTGGTGACGTGCTTTGATTTGAGGGGTCTCAGCGATGATATCATCCTGGACGAACTCAAGTCACAAGGCGTTACGACTGTGAAGCGTTTGACGCAGAAAGGTGAGAATGGTGCCCAGCCAATTGATACCTTTTTCCTGACCTTTGATACGCCAGTTGCACCGCAGCACATTACTGCCGGTTACCTGCGGTTGAAGGTCAGGACTTATGTCCCGAACCCAATGCGGTGTTACCGCTGTCAACGCTTCGGCCACACCAGCGGTTCCTGTAAGGCTAAGCCAACCTGTGTTAGCTGTGCTCAGGCAGCCCACGAGGGCACTGATTGTGCTGCCCCGGCGCGCTGCGTTAACTGCGGTGGTCAGCACCAGGCCTCTTCACGGGACTGCCATGTTTATGTTGAGGAACGTCGTGTTCAGGAATTGAAGGTTAAGGACGGGCTTTCCTACTCAGAGGCCCGGAAGAAAGCCAAACTATCGGCGCCGACGCTAACACGTTCTTTTGCCCAGGTGTGCAGTGCAGTCATTGCCTGGCCCAGTTAGCGAGTCTGCTGATTTGGCGGATTTGCGCGCTGAGCTCAGGTCTTTGACGAGGACGGTGGGCATGCTTGTTACTTTGTTGACCCAGCAACATCCATCTTTGCAGGGTCTTTTGGGTCCTTCAGACCCGGTTGCTGCCGTGCCGTCGACTTCTGCCCAGCCTGCACATGCTTCTGCTTCTGCTCCTGCTACTGTTCCTGTTCCTGATGCTCTAACTGTTCCCAGGCAGGTGAAGGCTTCGGCTAAGCCTCCGCCTGCCCGGAGTGCGCCACAGAAGCCGTCGAAGAAGAAGGCTTCTGCTGGTAAAGCCTCAACTCCGCCTGTGAAGACGTCGCCACCGGGAGAGACGGTGAAACGGTCGTTGAACGGCCAGCTTGCTGAGGGGTCCATTGCGTCCCCTCAACATTGTGATACCACTCTGCCCATGGAGCAGGAAGAGACTTCCTGTTCTAATTATCCGGGACCTTTTCCTCCTTCCGAGGACAACTTTGTTCTGACCCTCGCTCCATCTTTTGATTCGGGTGAGGATTCAGATGTTTTCGGATCGCCCAGAGGAGGAGTTGAGGAGGATGGTGTTGTCTTAAGCCCGCCCTAATGCCTGCGCATACCATCGTTCAGTGAAACTGTCAAAGTTATCGGCCCCATGCAGAAGAGCTGCGGCTGCTTTTGTCGCATTGGCGACCTCTGTGCTGCTGCCTTCAGGAAACTTGCTTTAAGGCGTCGGATAATCCGGTTGTTAAGGGTTACTCTGTCTACCGTCTGGATGCAGACCCTGTGCCACGTGCACATGGTGGTGTTGCAGTGCTGGTTCAACACTCTCAGCGGCATGCCAGTGTGCCTCTGCACACTAGATTTCAGGCGGTAGCAGTTCGAGTTTCTTTCCAATTGGATATTACTGTCTGTTTGCTTTATTTGCCACTGGATGAGGTCTTTGGGGTTGGTGACCTGGAGGACCTGGTTCGACAGCTTCCTGCCCCGTTCCTCTTGCTGGGCGACTTTAACAGCCACCATGTCCAGTGGGGAGGACCTAATACTGACAACAAGGGAAGGATCCTTGAGGAGTGGATGCGGAGGGGGCCCGTTTGCATCCTGAACGATGGAGCCATGACACACTGTAACTTGGCAACGGGCAATTGGTCAGCGGTGGACTTAGCCTTTTGCTCGCTGGCCATCCCAGTTCACTTCACTTGGGCTGTCACTGCCGATCTGCATGGAAGCGATCACCTCCCCATTGTGTTGTCCACAACACAAGGGGGTTCTGTGGCTTCCAGGCCAGCCCGGTGGGCGCTTAAGCGTGCTGAATGGTCAGCCTTTGCTGAGGCTGCTGTGTTTCAGCGTGCGGTTGAGGACTTTTCTGATGTGGGTGAACTTTCCACTCATTTCACTGATGTGGTCCTTGCTGCTGCTCATGCTACTATCCCGCGTACGTCCACACAGCCGCGGCGGGTTCCTGTTCCGTGGTGGACGCCTGCTTGCGGGCGGGCCATTCAGGCCCGCCGGCGAGCGTTGCGTGCATTCACGGTCAGCCCGACTACTGGCAACTTTGTAGCGTTTAAGCGCTGTCGTGCCCGTGCCAGGTATGTCATCCGTGAGGCTAGACGTGCTTCGTGGGCAGCTTATGTTTCGTCGATCACGCGCTCCACGCCTTCTCAGCAGGTGTGGCGGAAGGTGCGCCAGATTTCGGGGAGGAGCGTGCCTTCCCCGGTTTCACAGCTGAAGGTGGCGAATACCGTGATCTCTTCTGTGCCAGATATCGCCAATTGTCTTGCGTCTGCATTTGCGCGGGTCTCGAGTGATGACCATTATGATCCTGGTTTCCTCGGGATTAAGCGTAGAGAAGAGGCTCGCTTTCTTGACTTTCGCTCCGATGAGCTAGAGGAGTACAATTTACCATTTACCTGGCAGGAATTTGTTTCAGCTTTGTCCAAGTCGCATGACTCCGCCCCGGGGCCTGATGATGTTCACTATCAACTGTTGAAACATCTGACCCTTGCCTCCCAGCAGTTCTTGCTGGGGATGTTCAACCGTGTGTGGGCAGAGGGCTCTATTCCAGCAGCGTGGAAGACAGCAGTGGTCATCCCGATTGTAAAACCGGGCAAAGACCCTACTTCTCCTTCCAGTTATCGCCCAATCGCTCTGACTAGCTGTGTCTGTAAACTTATGGAACGGATGGTCAGTGAGCGGTTGGTGTGGGTGTTGGAATCACGGGGATTCTTATCTGTGTCCCAGTGTGGCTTTCGACGGTTTCGGTCAACTATCGATCATCTAGTTGCCCTTGAATCAGATGTGAGGGAGGCTTTTCGCCTGCGTCATCATCTGGTTCAGGTTTTCTTTGACTTGGAGAAGGCGTATGATACGACGTGGCTTTATGGGATTCTCCGTAATCTCTATAACTATGGCTTGAGGGGACAGATGCCACTGTTGCTTTCTGCTTACCTCTCAGGCCGTTCTTTTCGCGATCGTGTCGGGGCGACTCTTTCCCGCCCGTTTGTCTTGGAGAATGGTGTGCCTCAAGGGGGTGTTCTTAGTGTCGTCTTGTTTGCTATAGGGATCAACCCCATTGCTCAGCAAACTGCTGTTCCCCAGTCATTGTTTGTCGATGACTTCGGCCTGCGCTTTCGGGCAGCTCGCATGCAGACCTGCGAGCGGCAGCTACAGCTGGCAATTAATAAATTCCAGACCTGGGCGGTAAGTAATGGTTTCCGGTTTTCTCCGGACAAGATTGTGTGCATCCACTTTTGCCGCCAACGAACACTGCACCCGGATCCTTGCCTGTACTTGGGACAGGCACAAATTCCTGTTGTCCCACAGGCACGTTTCCTGGGTCTGGTGTTCGATTCCAGGTTGTCTTGGCTTCCACACTTACGCCAGCTTAAAGACAAGGCTTTGCGGGCGCTTAACATCTTGCGGGTCCTGTCGGGCACTTCATGGGGTGCCGATCGCGCTGCCATGTTGCGCCTCTACCGAGCCCTTGTCCGCAGCAAACTTGATTATGCGTGTATGGTCTATGATTCGGCTAGTGACTCCACTCTCCGGATGTTGGACACTGTGCATCACAGTGGCCTGCGTGTGGCGACTGGGGCTTTTCGAACTTCTCCAGTGGTCAGCCTCTATGC
>JAHWFP010204821.1:274-13975 GCA_023313725.1 Lithobius niger | reverse complement strand
CTAGGTTTATTTTTGTGTTTTGGCGCTGTTATTTTAACCTGGCTGTCGTCATAGGTCTTAATGTCATCTGGGTCTATTGTTTCATAAATTCCCACTGTTGTGTTCCGTGGCAAACTTATTGGAAAAAGATTTGTGTTTCTAACCTTTACTGGAATTTCTGCCTTCCAACCCACTTTTACCATACCTTCCTCAAAACTAATGTCCCCTGGAATTGCTGCATTATTTATAGGTTCAACCAACCCCACGTTACCTTTTCTAATTCCATTCAGTAATTTACATCTGTATATTAATTCTGAACTTTCTGGGATTAGCAGACTTGTAGCTAAGTTCACTGGTATGTTTTCATGTTTTGATGTTGCTTTTATTCGTGCTCTACTTTTCTGCCCCTTTGTTAGTCCTATCCTGGGTGGGTTATACATTTCTTCCCCTGATGCCTTTGGCCAGTCAACTTGTTCTGGATACATATACAGTAGAATATCCCCTGTTTTTGGTGGTGATTGTGATGTATCTTTAACCGTGACTCTGTTTGTGTCGGCCGAAATGGACATCCTAAATGCAAAAAGCAATCTTTCCCCAACAGAAATGGCACGTCTCCAGTTACTATCTTGTCTACTACAAAACAATTTATTGTTTTTGTTATGTTCCCAATTGTTATGTCAACAGTATATCGTGCATATAACTTTAGGTCTGTACCTGTTATACCTGAAGTCATTGGCCACCAACCCATGTAAGATGGTGGAGTTTCATTGTTTTCCAAAAATCCATCCCAATAATCTTTTCCTACCAAAGTTAAATCTGAACCTGTATCAATATGGGCTACTGCAGTTTCCTTTCCCACTTTTATACCAATGTAAGGCCTTGCCTGTCTTGCTTTTGAAGTTTTATTTTGTCTTGGAATGCTAAAAGCTTCTTGTTTTTGTTCTTCACTTAAGTTTGAGGGACCTAATTTAGCTCTTAACTTTTCATTTTCTTCTATCAAATGGATAATTTGGTTTAATGCCTTTTTGGCATTTTGATCATCTATTAACTTATCCAAGGCTGACCCCGTTTTCAACTCATTTTTAATTTGTGTTTTAGGTGAGGGGGCTACTCGTTTTTTGGTTGTTCTGCTCTAGTTAGGGTCGAAAATTCGAAATTGCGACATTCTCGTGCTGCATGCCCCATTTTGTTGCATAACTGACATTTTTCTTGATCTTTGTTTCTTTGTTGCCCATTGCTTGCCCCTCCATTTTGTTTATTTGACCCATTAATTTGTTTAAAATTTCCAAAAGTTTTCTCTCTGAACCAGCATACTGCTTCATGATGGCCTACTTTTGAACAGATTGCACAGGCGTGTGCTTGTTTAGGTCTTGGTGATGCTCTAATTGTGCTACAATCTCTTGCTAGGTGTCCCATGAACCCACAAGAAAAACACTCTCTTCCCATTCCTGAAGAGGCTTGAAAATTATTGTTTCTCTTATACATTTGTGAACCATTTTGTCCCGTTTGTCGGTTGTTGTTACGCCCTGTGGCTTAAAGAAACAATGAGTGGTGTTATGGGTATTCTTTCTACAAAATGAACAATACCTCCGTGGTTTATTGTCCCTGTTTCCATTCCCATTTGTTCTTAAATTCCACCCTTGTCCATTGTATTTTCTCTGGCTGTTATCTACCTTTCTTTCCCCATAAAATTTATTCATTTTATCAACTTTCTTGATTTGGCCGTCTAACCTGTCGCTCAAATTTTTCATTTTTTCATACATTGGGTTTAGCTCTTCAGTGGAAGCCTTGATTTGTGCATTATCCCGTGGAATTGGAGTTGCTACATTTGGTTTTATTTTTAGCAATTCTCTGTTTTGTTGTGCTAACAATGCATACCGTTTAGCTTCTGTCATGTCTACTAGGTTTTTTCCTAAAACTTCTTGTTTAATGCTGTCTTCTAACCCTAGTACAAAATGCATTGTGCATTGATCTAGTGCAGCTTTCTTTAATGCATCATTTATGTCACCTGCATTTTTGACAGATGAAGGAACTAACGAAACTGTTTCCAAACATAAGTCCTCCATTTTAGTAGCATAAGCATGGGCGTCGATCTATGAAAATATCTGGGTGGGACGGGGACGCACAGACTGCGTGAAATATAACGTAATTTTTCAAGGAAGATCAACGACAAATTTATTTTTTATTATTTAATAAAGTACAGAATATAAAATTTCAATTGTGACAACAAATATAATGCAACAATGTACAATAAAAGATTAGAAGTACTTTGCCGAAAAACACAGTCACATCAAACGAGAACACACTTTAAAACCGCAAGAGGGGGGGGGGGCTAACGTTGGTCGATTTCCATTGAATCCGCTGCACCATGCAGTCGTGCCTCTTGCCTGTACGTCCTACGGCCTAAAAAGGCTGAATGGAATCGAGCGAGGATTTATTTACGTGACATATTGCAATGCCGTTAAGCCTTCTGTCAGTCATGTTGCTGCGATGCCGCGTCTGTAGTCGCCTCATGGCACTGAAAAAACTAAAAAAAAAAGGGGGGGTGTGCTTGGTTTTTCTTGGTGCGCTGGCGAGGCGACAGGCGAGGGACCTCCGGAGGGCAGTATAAAAAAAGACTCTTTTAGGAATAACCAATGCACAGTCTCCCAGAGGAGGGGGGGGACCGTCCCCTTTCCTAGGAAACCAGGGGTGGACATGTCCCACCCGTCCCCCCCCCCCGGGATCGACGCCCACGAGCCTAAGCCAAAAAAATTTGGTAATTTTGGTAATGCTCTATTTTGTTTGTCATAGGTTCTAATGCAAATCTGTTTAATAGTTCCCTTTTGATATCATCAAACTTAGTTAGGCTACTTGCACTCGTATCCTTCCACAAAAATTCGGCAGCTATGCCTGTGGTTTTAATTTTAATTATTCCCACTATTTGATCATTATTCCAACCTCCCATGATTTTGATTTGAGACACTATGTCGAGCCATTGTCTTACATCTGTTTTACCATCAAAAATCGGTACCAACCCTGCTAATGCACCAGCGTTTTGCTGTGCGGGCGCAATTTTCGCCTAAAGATCATCGAACTGTTGCTGTGAAAATGTAGTCGTCATTTTGCAAAAGTTTAACTTTCAAATTAATTAAACTTAATTATTCTTCTCTATTTCCTTACAGCTTTACTTTAACGTTACGTTATTTTAACGTTACTTTAACTTCTTTATGGCAAATTCACATTGTATTTAAACATAAATCAGTACACTTCATATAAACAGCACAATCTATTTTCACTTCTTTGGTTATTAAAATTCTTTAAAACACTGCAACACACTTTAAACGTGTATATTTTGTACACAAAAAACTCAAGGAGTGCGATTTATGCTCCACTAATTCGTTACTTAACGAACCAAATTACTGTTCTTAAAACAACAAAACATCAAAAAGCCTACTGGCAAAAAAAAAAAAAAATATCAACTTGTAGCTATTTAAGCATTAATTCTTGTTTACTATTTACTTAGAGCTCTTGAACTTTGATTATGCTTATTCATTTACAAGGCAATGAAACGTTTACACACTTGAAAAAAAATTGTTGCTGCATTAAAATTAATTGGAGCACTCCAAAAAAATCATTATCTTTAAAATCATTCAATGAGACGACTTAAAAAATCGTTTAAACGTTGTTTAAACACATACATACAATTCAAATGGGCAAAATTCACTTTAAAAAAAAATAAACACTGAAAAATAAAGCGTCAACGCGCAGAGAAGCGACGTCAACAAGAACTTTGAAACTACTAATAAAAAGAGAACATTAACGCGAAAGGACACTGCAAGATTTAAAGCAAATGAACATTGATTACATGAAACTAATGTGTTGATGAAAAGTGAAGCATAAACGAACTTTGAGAAATTAAACAGCGTGAATCAATTTAAAGGGACATTGATGAATGAAACCAAACAATGTAAAAGATCATAATTAAGAATAATTTTGAATTACATTATTATGTGAAGGATAATGTTGTTGAATGGATATGTGAAGTGAAGTTGAGATGAGATTTTTTTTGTTGTCATATCATATAATTATTATGTAACAATTCATATGATTTGTGATTTTTATGAGGTTGTCGTTCGCCGTGCCTTTGCCCCGGTTCTCCGTCTCATTCGCCCATCTCCTAGCTTGTTTTCCGCATCCTTTCTTTACGTTCTACCATCAAGAATTTGCGCAGGAACTTTTCAAGTGTTGTTCATCGTGGCAGGAGGCTCTCTCTCTCTTTTCTGTCGCGTCTCTCGATCTCTATCCCGAGCGAAGGGGAATCCCGTTGTGACGTCAAAGCTTTTGCGATCGCTTGACTGCACTTGATTGGCTAACAAGCCTTAACAATTTTCATGAGCTCATCGCTCGTAATTGTCATTGGCTAATTAAATTTACTTTTTAATGGATTTTAAACTTGTTAATTTTATTACATTTATATTTCCGAAATCTAGCTTTAAAAACTATAAACTAAAAATAACTGAAGTGTTAATCCAAAACGTGTCTTAGTTCACACTCTGGTTCTTGGCTACGGCATTTTCATTGCATCCACTCGCCTCCCGTCCTATTTAGTGTTCCCTACGCTCATAAAACTTATTCAAAAACTGCTGTAATTACGGTTCTTACATACCTTCTTAAGCAGAGATTGTTTAAGTGTCATTCTTATAGCTGGCAGCAGAAGTCTTAGTTTTGCCACCGAAATCCAGGTTTTTTTTAACCGGGTGCAGAACGGACTTTAACCAAATTCATTCTAACCGAGATGGCCTTCCAACCCGCCAACCTTCGTTTTTTAGAACAACTTTTGACGGTTTTCGTCGTTTTAAAACAAATTGAAGAATTCTCATCGGTTCACTCGTTTCCATGACAGATGAAACGTTACCTTCACTTCCTCTTTCTCTTATGACCTCCATGGCTAATAGTAACCAAAGGATCTGTGTGTAATGTCCAGTCAGTTAATGCAATCATTCCAGATAGAATGCGTCCGTACATTTTGCAACTTAATGAAGAGCGGCTTCCTTGCAACACGCATTCACAGCTAGCTGCTCTTTCATTCATTCATTAATCGAAGCCGCGAGAAACCGCAACTACTAAATTTAAGCGTCCTATTTGGAGGACAAAAAAGGCTAAGTACCAAAACCAATGTTGCTTGCAAATTGAGAAGATTAATTTAGTAAGTACAGCCAAAAGGTGTGAAACTTCGCACGAACAAATAAAGAGTAACCGATTATTACAAAAAAAAGAAATATTTAAAATATACACCGAATTTACTTTTTAACTTATTTATTTCTGCTGAGAGGCCACTAGAGCGAGAGGCCAGTCGGGAATCCCCCCCCCCCGACCTTGCCAGTCCGCCTCTACTGTTGTCTACTCAAAATAGGTCTACGTGATAATGTAGCGGTTACTGTTGGTGCAAAGCATTACTGATAATAGCAACCACATTAATAAAATAGTTATTATTAATAAAATTTCATGAAAACCGAAGCGCCCACAAAACTCGCACCAGCTTTTCTCACGTACATCATTGTTTTTAAGCTCTCATGCCACCCATAAAAAAGTGCCTCTATAGGCCCCGGCCTCTCGGGCCTACTTACAAATCCGGCCCTGCCAATACGTACGCTACTAAATTAACCCCAGATTCCTTAATTTAATTTAGAGAATATAATAATGATTAGGTTTTCCGCTCGACTTAATTCGTAATGCCATTCGTTCGACTCATTGCCGAATAACTGTAATCGATACATCAAATCATAACAATCTGTCATTGATTTAATTGGCCATATTGTGGGGTCAATATTGTGTATGCCGGAGTGTCGATTAAAGGCCCAGTATTAGATGAATGATTGCACATTATTTAGCTTACCTATTTAGTGCATAATTACTGTTTTATACAATTGATTGCCCTTATGCTATCCTAGATAATAATGTTTATTGTGGTCAAATGGTCACTGGAACTGAACATTACAATGGTATCATAAGTGTGATTCTATTTCCCTTCAATCCGCGGAAAGAAAAATTATAGTATTAAATTTTAAGAGCAATCAGTTTTATTTTATAGAAAATAATGCCATTTTCCGCACTTTACAGACTTTAAAAAGCTGAAATTTTAGTGTTAAAATTCGGGTCTGATTTTTCCGATAGTCAACAACGATTGTTGGTTTGTTTATAAACAGGATTTTAACACTCAAAAGTACGGGAAAATTTAGTAGTCTATTTATGAACAGCAGCGCTAACATAACATTACATAAAAAAAAACATAACATAACATAACATTGTTGATTTTACGGATATCTTGCGATTGTTTATGAAAATAGTTGGTTGACATATTCAATGCTATGAAACATGTTCAAGTGTATTATCTTGTGCGCATTTAAAGAGTAATTAATTGCTTTAAACTTTCCACAATAAGAGGAAATTTTAATCATTTTGGGAAAAACTTACAGGCCTAAACTGAGTTTAGTGCGTTTTGTTTATTAAGTAGTAAGATGAGTGTACGTAGTACCATCACTTCCGGTCACGTGACCACCGCCGCCATCTTGGGTTATGACGTCACTTCCGGATTATGACGTCACTTCCGTTTTTTGACGTAAATTTCCGGTTTTTTAACGTCATTTCCGGCCTAAGAAGGTGTACGTACTAACACACCGGAAATGCCACCATCTTGGATCCTCCATATTGGATCTATGACGTCACAAACCGGAAACGACGTCAAAAAATGCACTTTTTTACCCGGAAATGACGTCACAATGAAGTGTTTTACCCACCCAACATGATTTACCCTTCTTACCCCTATTTACTCCTCTATACCCCTCTCATATATTGAAACCATAAAAAAGTACTCGAAGTGGCTGAGACATTTGGAAATATTAGAATATTAGAAAAGAAATGGACAAGGAAACCGTTTTAACTACAAACAACTGTTTATTCATCGACACTCAAACAAATTACATCGCAAGTATGGACTTGGCATGTATGTACATGTTCTCAAATTCATCATGGGAAAAAGGGATGAATGTACCATTGTGCTCCATATAAGCAAACACACTAGTACTATCACATGAAAGTGTTTTACCCACCCAACATGATTTACCCTTCTTACCCCTATTTACCCCTCTATACCCCTCTCATATATTGAAAACCTAAGAAAGTACTCGAAGTGGCTGAGACCTTTGGAAGTATTAGAATATCAGAAAAGAAATGGATAAGGAAACCATTTTAACTACAAACAAACAGTACTGATTTAGCAAACATGAAATAAAATGTTATGTTGTTCTTTTTGTGTCTAACGATTTGCAATCAACTTGTATACATAATGTTCCTTTTAAATCTAATTCGAATAACAGAAGGTCGTAGTCGTTCTTTCTGTGACAAATTATGTTCACAGTTTCGTACACGAAGTTTAACTTTAAGAGTAATTCAATCTACCGCGACAGACAACCAGGTTCCATTAAAAGCGTGAAGCACAAGTCATGAGTCACTCACGAACGGGAAAAAAAAAGAAAATCAAAACCAGTTCGTGCTCGTATAAATAACCTTGGGCGGTAGTATTATCGTCTAGCGTGGAATCATAATAACAGAACGTGTAAAGCGAAAACAAAGCAGCGAATAATCTAAGTCCACTCCTAATAAAATTTTTGGCATGACCCTGAGACAGAATGAACCAACTCGTAAGAAGTTAGTCTTAATAAAGATTAAAAACAGATACTGTCTTAATCCATACTAAGTAACTAGTCAAGGTTTGTTTTCGCGCGGGCAATGTGTTTTATGGAAGCCAAGGAGCGAATCCGTCAGCTATAAAAAGGTGACGACAACCTTGCTGGACAACTTAAATAATTGAAAATTCAATTTTAAAAATGTTAAGTGTCCAGGCACGCAATTAAGAAAGGATGCCATTAAAATTTTGAAGATAAAGCAATTTTTGTGCAAATTTCGAAAATAAAGCAATTTTTGTCAATTTTGAAAATAAACAAATTTTGTAAAGTTAAATTTACAGCATAATGTTTGTAAAAAAAATGTGTTATCTGTTGAATCGGAGAGGATGAGGGGAACTGCGGGACTTTTCATTCAAAGTAGTCCCTTCATTTTTGTCTGTACCAGGCGTTCATATATTCATTTTATTTTATTTTCACAATTTCAAAAAAAAATTCAAAACAATCTTCAGGACTTCTTCATACGTAGCAATCATGGCTTGTAACCTAAGAAGAAACGGAAAAAAAAACAGGTAAATTAACAAGAGTTAAAAATAATACAAAATATAGGGAAATTAATTATGGCTTAATTAATATTCATAACAGAAACAATATAATAAATTAATTGAATGCATAACTGCATAATATCATACATTTATTAAATGCATGAGCCGAGTATTTATTCGGATAGATCAAAACGACTCCAGATAGCAATTATAATTGGGAGTCCTTCTTCAAAGACGACCGAGAGGCGGCAAGATCATTTGAGACTGAACAAGTGTAATTACACCTATTGTTAGAGTTTAAAAGATGGCATTACCAGCTGACATTATTTACGACAGTTTCGTAGAAGCTAAATGACTTTCTAGAAGTAGATTTAATTACGGTAAGATCGTTGCTCATGATCGATCACTACGTAGAATAACAATAAGTTCCTCCCACAGGGGATGGCGGCATATACCTTCAAAGCGCTGCGTACGGGGAACAATTAACGAATCCGAACGCAACAATAGAATGATTGACAGGCGGAGAGGTCCCAATTAATGATAAGGGCCCAAACTGTCCAAATGTTACTATATTTAGCATTTCAATAATAAATCAATACTACAATGGATTGATCATGGCCGATAACGCCACAGTATTTAAGCTGAACCTCGGAATGCGTGATATCATCCGATCACCAGCAGCTTACCAGTCGCTAACTAGTTCACGCCAGTCAAATTCCGAAGGCCGCAATCCAGAAGTACGCCAGGCAGATTTCCGTGCCGAGCTAGTGACGGGGCTTCACCGCTCAGCCGACCCGTGGGCCCATGGCCGCACTCAAGCTTCCATCAATGTGCTAAGTATTCTGATTGATTAGCGATAGCTAATTGTGTTTATGCTTAACTAGTACCAATCCGTATGCTACTAAATTAACCCGAGTTTCCCTTAATTTACCTCAGAGAATATAATAATGATTAGGTTTACCGCTCGACTTAATCCGTAATGCCATTCGTTAGACTCATGTCAATCATTGTAATCATACAATCAAATCATAATAATCTGTCACTGATTTAATTAGCCATATGTGGGGTCAATATTGTGTACAGCGGAGTGTTGATTAAAGGCCTAGTATAATTGGATGTTTGCTTATTATTTAGCCTACCTATTTTATACATGATTAGTGTTTTATACAATTGTTTGCCCTTATGCCATCCTAGACGATAATGTTTATTCTAGTCAAATGGTCACTGGAATAGAACATTACAATGGAGTCATAAGTGTGATTCAATTCTCCCAAGTAGCCCCAAAAGAAAAAATAATACTAATAATTTAAGAGCATTCAGTTGTATTTTATAGAAAGTATTGCCATTTTCCGCACTTTACAGTCCTTAAAAAGCTGAAATTTAGCGTTAAAAAAAAAAATTCGGGTCTGATTTTTTTTTACCCCAATAGTCAACAACGATAGTTGATGTGTTTGTAAACAGAATTTTAACAGTCAAAAGTACGGGAAAATTTAGTAGCCTATTTACGAAAATAGCGCTGGTTAAGCTTTGTTGGAAAATAACATTGTTGATTTTGCTTGTATCTTGAAATTGTTTATGGAAATGGTCGATTGACATGTTCAATGCTATGAAATATGTTTAAGAGTATTATCTTGTGTGTATTTAAAGTGTATTTGCTTTGAATTTTCCACAATAAGAGAAAATTTTGGTTAAATTTGGGTTAAACTTATAAGCCTAACTTTAGTTCAATGCATTTATTTGGTTTATTAGTCACTACAGTGCTAATTTTGTGTGAAACCGGTCGTGATTGGTCTTAAAATAACCACTGTCAAATTATTGCCGACTTCACGTGTTAAAATTTGGGAAAATTTCCTTAATTTCCATTTTAAAGGGAAAAATCATCATTTTGGTGCAAATTTGTAGAAAATTTTACAAAATTTTCAAAGTACTTAAAACTTAGGACTTGTGCTACAAATTAAGTTTAAATCCACCTTAAGCTTAAATATTTGCTTAAAATCTAGTTAAATCTAGCAAAATCTAGTTAAACAATGCCTAGAACTAGAAGTAATCGTGCTAGAGGCACAGTTCAAGTCTCTTCAAGAGGCAGACAAATTAGAAGGCCAGCAAATCGCCAAGATTTTGTGGAATTCACAGACGCTTCAGTCAGTACTAATAATTTAGACAATACGAATACTACTCAGAATGAATCGATACAGAATCAGAGTATTCTGACACCATCGACGAGATCGATGATGCAGTAAATTTACCTCCTCCCAAACGAGTTCAATCTCGCTCAGCTAATCACTCAGCTCAAAATAAGGGTAAAACTAAAGATCGAACTAGATCTAGATCGCCACATAATAAACGTGTAAATCAAGTACCTTTAAATTCCCAAGTACCACTTAGTACTCAGGTACAATTAAATAATCAAGTGCCACCAAATAATCAGGTGTACGCTAACCAAAATGCGCCATTCAGCCATAATTTGCCACAAAATGGAAATGTTTCATTAAATCATAATGTGCCGTTGATTCGAACTACGCCATTAACCCAAACAGTGCCGTTAAATTTAGTAACGCCACAACATAATCGGGTAACACCAAACTTAACACCAACTATGCCTACCTTACAAATGCAAACAAGCGCTCAAACGCCGCTTAATATTCAAGTGCCTATAAATTCGGAAATGCTGAATCATTCCCATGTTCCTATTACTCCAAACGTAGTAATAAATTCCCGAATTTCAGATGGTAATCAGACTCCACTAAATTTAACCCCTAATCATAGTAGCGGACGACAGGGTGACTCAATGGATGATTCACGTCTTCAAAAGATTTTAGATCATACTTTAGCAGTATGCTTGCAATCAAACAGTGATAATCTTAAGGCAGTAACTGATAATCATTTAGAAGTGTTAAAAACTATTCAAACTAGAGATTCACAAACTAAATCTAGACTTTGGGCAGAATTACGAGCAGCCAAAAAGGCTATCCTTCCTTTTGCAGGGGATGACTCATTAGACATTTTCGCTTTTGCATTAATGGTCGAAAATTTGCGAACATTAGATCCTTCACTACAAGATTCAGAACTAATTTCAGCTGCATGTAGTAAATGTACAGGTCCAGTTGCAATTTATTTAGCCATGACTCCGCATATAGCCACTTCCCGAAACTGGGACAACTTAAAGAAATTTTAGTCGATAGATTTGGTTGCGGAGGTGAAATCGTCACACCTACGTCGTTCCACACGGCGCGACTTAAACAGGGAGAAACTATCGAACTTTTCGCTGCAAGGCTAGAGAAAATGGCTTCACAACTTTGGAGAGTTAAACCTTCCAATTCGGATGCACAACGAGCTTTTAAACAGCTAGCTTAGGATGATGGTATGCGTTCAGTATTTTTACACGCCATGCCACGGGAAATTGAAACTCATGTAACATCGCAAATGCATACTACGTTCAGGGATACGTATAATTCAGCCATTTATAAACGTTCAGTTTTAGCTGGATATCAAGGCGATGAAAATGATCGTAACACAGATCAATCAGGCACTAAACAAGTTTCTAATGCGGAAGTTAACAATTTAGCTTTTGGCACAATGCTAGATAAAATGAATTCTTTAGAGAAAGGCATAACTAAGCTTAGCAATGCTAAACCTAAAAATGTTGAAGTTAAAGTTAGCGCAGTAAACACTAACGTAAATCAAGGTAAAATCTGCCACCGTTGTTCAGCCCCAGGGCATATAAAACGAGAATGTCGTACAAAAGACGAAAACTTACATACAGTACGACAACGTTGGAACAAATTTAAACAAGAAGGAGGTTTTCCAACAAATAAATTTAACAACAGAAACGGTCGCGGAGGTAACCGTTACAGGGGGAATAACCGTAGCAAACGCGGAAATTATTTTTCTGGTTTTGAAAATGGGGATTCTATTCAGTTCAACAGAAAAAATAACCCATATGCATTCCAAACTAACGCTAGCAATAACGGTAACAATGGTTACAATAATGGGCAACAAAATCAGAATTCCGGTAATAATAATAATAATTAAGGGAAGAAACAAAACCAAAATAGAAATCAAAATCAAAATCAGAACCAAAATCAGCAAAGGCAAAATAACAACAGCCAAAACCGTGTTCCACAACACGCTACAGACGTAAATGAGCCCAATGAATCATCTCAAAGTAGTTGCAATTCAAAAAACGAGCTAGTAGTCTGAATGTGAACAGGGATTCAGAACTAAATTTAAATCAGTCAGCACGGAGCAATAATGACGATCAATATCCGCACGTCAGCTCAGTTCAAGCTCAAACTCCTGTTAATCAAACAAATGAGATAAATGAAACGTAAAATGCGTTTCATTATTCTCAGAAGAAGTTGCAAATAAACTAATGCTAGACTTGTATTCAAACGTCGAATGGCACCAGCAAAAACTTGCTTTGCCAGATCGCACGCTAGCACTACCACGTTTAGCGTCATATTTTGGCAAAATTCCATCAAAATATGTAGCAAGGGCTATAGAGAGTAACAAAAATCTCGTAAATGAATTTACAACTGCTTTAAACACAGTTAACGATAAATATGGTTTAACTTGTGATTCAGTAGTGGTAACTCTATTCGAAGATGGTTTAGATTCTACAAATTTTCATTCTGAATTAAACCCAGTTGATACTAAAAAGCCGATAGTTATTGCCTTATTAGGTCATGAACGCACAGTTCAGTTTAAGCATACGGATGATTCATTTTATAAAGACGGAGTCAACATGCCTTCGGGCACATCTATTGGTATTTCACCAACAACGCAGAAAGATTGGAAAATTAGAATTCCAACAGTTGTAGGAACGTTTGAGCCTACAATCTGCTTAACGTTTTGGGACAGCAAGAATGTTGCCGACCCAAATGCGTCAACAGCGAAACACTCATCGTTGGGAGAGCGAGGAAACTTGCACACGAGCATTTCCGCTCAACCAGGCAACAGGTGGTACAAGCTGCACCATCTAGCGTCAGAGGTTGATACTAGCCTCGAGTCGGAGCAGCAACGAGAAGCATCGCTATACTCGGAGCAAACAGCGCCTAACGCTGATAACGTTCAAGTGAACACAGTTTTAAATAAAACTAAGGTTAAATATGCACGTCCACACTTAGTGTTTGACGTTGGTAATAGGCCAGAAATCTGTTTATTAGACACAGGTTCTTCACTTTCGTTAATTACGAACACATCAGCACAACGCATGCTTAATGATTTTAGAGTTAAATGCCATTTAATTCCGATGACCACACCAGTCAACTTGGTTGGGGTCGGAAATTGTCAGATTAAAACTGATAGGAAAATAGTAACAACTGTAGAAAAGTGTGAATTTTCTAGAAATCAAGAGTTTATTATCGTTCCCGATGGTTCATTTGGTAACATTTCAGTACTTTTACGATACGATTTCATGTCAAATAAATCAGATTCATTAGCATTAAATTGCCCAGATAACGTCTTAACTATAGGCGATTTAAAATTTCAAATGTCATCTACACCAGCATTAG
>JAHWFP010204820.1:0-12837 GCA_023313725.1 Lithobius niger | reverse complement strand
AACTGGTAAAGAGGCCACCAAGGTGAGAGTGGTTCGGCCCTTCAAAGGAGTAATATCAACACACCAAAACTAACTAAAGAAAATAAATTACATCAAAATTAAAACCAAACCAAAAACCTATAAATAGGCGACTGAGTTGAGAATGGTTCGGCCTATAGGCAAAAAATAGTAGCAAATTGTTGAAAACTAATTTATTGTGACGTGGCAGTTTATTACACATCTGCACGGTAGTGGAGTTGGGTCAAAACACAATTTAAAAAAAAAGGAGTGATATCATATCAGAACCAAAACTAGTAAAAGGAGCTGCCAAGTTCCGAATGGTTCGGCCCTTCAAAGGAGTGACATCAACACACCAAAACATTCGCCAACTTAATCACACCGAATAATACTTTAGGACACGTTATACAAAGTAAAGAAGTATTAAAACTTCAGAGGTATCGAACATCTCCTTACCTTGTACGTAGAACACGACTGTTAAGGGGACAATCACCGTGGATGTGTGATGGCTAAACTCTCACAGATTGACTAAACCGTATCATTTGTTTTTTCCTTTTACCAAGTGTTTGAAGTTTTATATTTGCATGGTTTTGAGTGATGGAACCATTATGACCCGAAATGCTAGCCTTCTGCTGCCTACCTTAATATTTTGTGCATTGAGTCATTACATTCTTTATCAAACAACAAACTGCTTTTACTTCTCCCCTCAAGAGGGGGTTGGGGTGGGTGTTTAAGCACTGTTGCTTTAAGAATATTTTAAAATCGCCAAGCACAACAACAGTACAATATACAGTACAATTTTCTCAATTCTGCATTTGATGATTTAAATTAAAAATCCTAAATTTTTATCCGTGTCCCTTTTGACAAGTGAAAATTCAATCATACAACCCTTTTTTACGGCATACTTGACTTTGAGATCCCCCCCCCTTTGGTGTGAATCCTCAGGTTTACCCCTCCCCTTATTATAACGAACCTTACTGAACTGAGATGATGCAAATAACCTAGGGTGTAACAACCCCTGTTTATAGCACTGTAGTGCTGAACACTTATTTGATACACTTATTTTAAGTGTATCTTGTATTTTCCTTGATAATGAGCTGGAGCTAGCTCGAAACGTCGGGTTGTGTTGGTTTTACATGTGCACTTTGGGCTTCTCCTGTTCAACATACTTTGTTCCAGTGCTTGCATTTTTCCTAAACCTACACTTATTTGAAAGAAGGTCGCAGAGTTGTGAATAGCCTGTACAATATTCTGTTTCACATTATTCCAAACCATGCAGCTTTTATGGAAGATCTTAAGGAATGTGAATATCTGAAGGAATGTAAGGATTTTATTAACTTAAATATAAAGATGTGCTATGATAATGAATAACTACTAACACGGGCTGGCTAGGGGTAAATAGTTAACATTGGCATTATTTTTCCTACACGCTTGTGGCTACAGCAGAGCAATTAGGCCTAATTTGCCTGTAGTCCTTTTTTTTTTTTTGGTTTGCTATATCAATTATTTACTAAGCAACCCGTAACTACCGGGATCAATCAAACTTCCCCAAATGTACCAAGTGATTTACTGTATGTAAACTAAAAATCACAAGTATTACCCATTTCACCGTATAAATGCAGAGTTTTCTTGATTTTGAGTCCCCAGCTCATTTACGTAGGAGGTGGCGAAACTCTCCTAAACTCGTCCAGTCTTGTAACTAGGGGTATTAAAATACAAACTAATAATGAAACGTCAAATGTATACATACTTCATAAGATTCGCCACAAATCATCAAATTTAGATAATGGCAATAGATTCAACAGGAGTGTTATTTTCCCTGAGAAATCTTGAAGTCGATGCAAAGTAGATTAAGCTAATAAAAATAACTACATTGTTTCTTATAAGTGAACAAACCAAAAGTCGATGAAAGCGGACGGCTTTTCATTTTTATTACTTCTAAAAGTTTGATGCGGTGTGGCAATATTTTTTTATGGTGGGTGGAGGAAGGGATTTCTTTTTTTTTTCTTTTATTAAGCTGCCTTAAAAATGTGCTTAAATAATGTAAAAAACGCGTATTCTGAAACATAACTGAATTTAAACGGTTTTATTGTGTGGACTGTGGACCCAACACTGAATAAAATAGTATACGCTGGGGGGAAAAAAGTTTCGAATCACAAAATCAGTTCATTTGCGTGTTTTTGGGGTTTATAAACTCAAAAGTGCAGCGTTCCTTGCATTCTTAAAATACAGTTAAACTAGCGCACAATTACTGAAGTGAAGAATGCTAACACTTAGAAAAATAGCCTTTCGTTTGTCTACAGCCAGCGTAGTGTTGGACAAGAGGCTGTGGTTAGCTACCAACTGGCACATTTAATACCCAAAGTAAAGTCTAAAAAAGTAAATTTGTCGCGAATTTTTTGTAATTTTTTGCTTATTTACCTGCGGGGACTAACGAGAGACAATGTTATTTTTTTTGCCTAAGCTGCCTATAGGCTCAATTCGAAGCTTTTAGGCCCAGTGCTGTTGAATTTGTACGTTCGTGATATTTTCAGGGCTTTACCGTGATTCACAATGGTTTCCAGCATTCAATGATTTAGTAAGATTCAACTTCAAATTGAAATAAATCCTACCCTAGGCTTCGGTATCCCCAATCATTTCACATTTTGTAATTAGCAAAATTATGCATTCGTCATTAAGACCTTTTGTGATTAAAAAAATGAGTAAAATCGTATTTGTCAACTTCAAATTCAGGTTAGGATGTAACGAAGAAAGGCGTTAAGGATTCGAACTTACTGTGTGTTAATATTCCTGTTTTTTTTTAATACTTGTATTTTGTCCTCAAACGAAACCCAAATTAGCGAGAAGGATTTCCTAGATTTATACGTAAAATAGTTGGGAATGCGCTATCATTGCAATGATGTCCATTACATTTTACAATTCCGTGCGATTGTATTCATTTTTCTATTCAAAAACTGGATAATTCGGTGCTATAATACAGTCAAACATATATAGCAATGCGTCTAAAAGCAACCCTATACTCTTCGTTGCTATGGAACCCTTAAGTGCATTTTTTTCTATATAACGACGAACTTTAATCTATCTTTTCTCGTTCTTAATGCATTTTTAAGTTAAACCGGGAGCCTTTTATTGTCCAGGAATGAAATAAACGCACTTTACCGTAAGGTTATCTTCTTAGCATATTCATAATTTTATTATTTATTTTTATTTTATTTTTTTTTACAATTTGATATCGCTTTTAGAATTATATACGATTTGAAAGGGCATTAGTGTTGAATTGATAATACATTTCCAGAAGGCAAACCGGCGATGAAAGCGAAGAAGAATTGATGTTCTGGATTTAACCCGATTTTAGTAAAAAGCTTTTCCAACGCATGGGATGAGTTACGAGAGTCTTCCTTTGTGTAAGCTCATTAATTTTCTGAAAGTTTCTGTGCAGCACTAAAAGGGGGCATTGTTATTTTTTCCAAAGGATACTTTCGGTTTTGAAGTTCTATAGGCTCTAATTAAACCGGCCTTTAGTTGGTTCCTTTCATGCATTTTTTGTTGTTTTTTATTTTGTTTTTTGCACAGGTTTATAAATTTCTTAGAAATTTAGGGTTCGACGGTTCTTCGCGTTTAGGGAGAAGTCTAAACATTTCAGCTACTTAATTTTTTTAAAGTAACAATTTAGGCAGCTTAGAGAAAAAAAATATCTACTTTCGGTTGAATAAAGGAAACAAAATACCTAGCTTCAGCAACTTTCAGGAGATAACAAATAAAGAAAAATGTCAACTTGGGATCACAACGTTTTCGTGCCTGTTCTGGTTCCTGATAAGATAAATCTCAGGTTCTAAAGCGATTACGTTATGTCAGGAATCGCTTAATTTCCAGTTACCTGTACTGATGACCTCAAAGTTAGATTTCAATGCTTTTTACTAAAAATCATATACTCCCTACATTTAGCGTTGTAAGAAATATCCCCATCATGTATTTTTACAACATTAAATGTAGGTAGTACATGAGTTTTAGTAAAATCCATTGCAGTCTGTTCCCCTCCCTCCCCCTCCAAATGAAAGTGACATTCTATCTTCTGGTCACCTTTAACACTTTTCTTGTTTTTGGTAACACGTAGCTCAGGGAATACCAGTGCTTGTACCACCTACTGACGATAGTTTACAGGCACGAATGTGTCCTTGCAAAAGTTTTTCTTTTGCCTGCAAAACGTCTTTCTTGTTATTGACAAAACACAGCGCAGGTAGTTTCAGTGCATGTCTGACTAACCACACACTGAAAGAGTGCAACACCCCTTTTCTCCGTAAAATCGCCCGTTTGCTCCTAAGTCAGCCTGTAACGTGATTTAGTGCCAAGAACTCTCTTGAACTCTTTC
Source organism: Lithobius niger (assembly GCA_023313725.1). Taxonomy (NCBI): domain Eukaryota; kingdom Metazoa; phylum Arthropoda; class Chilopoda; order Lithobiomorpha; family Lithobiidae; genus Lithobius; species Lithobius niger. Next base: position 8,471 of record JAHWFP010204820.1, on the reverse strand, counting down.
AGTCCATCATCGTCCTCGGTTACATTGTCCTCATTTCTTTTTCTTGAGCATGTTAGATTGTCTTTTCTGTAAGAAACGCTTAATTGCGCTGGAGGCTAGTGCAGCATTCGCGTGGCCAAGCGGGGCGTTATTGGTCACACCCGTGAGTGCGTTGGTCATCCAGCCGCCAATTAACATTTATTGTTCTCATCCAGGGCTGTCACTCAACTCTTGAGGTGGGCGGTTGCTAGCCATTACCTCCCACGCAAGCGTTTTGAAGTCTTCCTCCCTATTTCTGAATGGTTCGTTTCCAGGCCAGAGAGCGAGTAAAGTTTTATGGCTGAGTTGCTGTGAATACCACCACATAAATCGTACAAGTTATAAATTAGTGCTTCTGTATTGTCCATGCATGGTGTAGTTTATCAAGACACACACCAGTGTGTCGCCCACCAAGGTGGTAAACGAATAACACCTATCCGGATAAAGTATATATGAGCATGGCGACCACTGTAGACACGTTGTGTCTTTACAGCTAAGGTAGTTTGGCTGTTTTCAGGCATGTGAGGATAAATAACAATGCGACAGAAAATGCTGAAACTTGTTTAATCGGGAGACTTTGGTCGCCTGACAACATAAAAGGATATGGCCGTAGTGGTTAAGGTGCTATGCAAGTCAGCTGGGCACGAACTAGGTAGCTGGATTGAATCCGGGTTATGTCACTCCGGCGAAACGTAAGTGCATAAAGGTGGCTTACTGAACTACGTTATTATAGTACTGTATAATTTTCGTTGATGGCTCATTTCCACTTTTGCATTTGTAATAAATCTTTGATAAATAAGAATTTTTAATTCATTCCACTGTGCGCGAGACATATCTAATAACTTAAGAATGACATTACCTTGATAATATTTAACAAGGTCATCCCAATTTTTTTTTTGCATTTTATGCATACCTCTCAGGTTCGAAACTCTCATGTTCATTATTACTAAACCGTTAATATTAATATTACTATTATTTACAGCGAATTGTGTGTATTTATTGACAATAATAGTTACGGTTGGTTCGATGGTTAAAAACTAGGAAGGATACTGATAAATTAAAAACAGATTTACGGATTTGGTATGATATTAGATTGCCAACTCACCTGCCAAACTTAAGGGTGACGAACACCGGATAAAGGTCTATTGCGTACATATCCTAAATTCATTCCGGGAAAGTGCCTCACCTTGGGGATAAGATCGAAAGAAGACTTACTACACCACGCACCACGGCTGTTTGCCGTGACGCACGTAACACGTGACTGGGCTAGTCCAATCAAACGGCCAAAGATCCGCTCTTCTCGTTCGTCAGTGGCTAACCCATGATGACGTTACGGTAAACAGCCGTGGCTCGTGTTATAACAACCAGTCTCGGGGAGAGGGGTGTTGGTACAGGGCTGCCATTATTATCATGCCCTCAACAATTGTGGACGAGTGATCGACCAAGGTCACACAGCATTATTTTGCATCCATGTTTTACAAAACCTGGTTAAATTTGTAGGTGCTGCACACCGTATAAAAGACTACTGTGGCCCCCCCAAACAGCGTCCCATCTCCACACTCAGGTGCGGATGGAAACTTCGCAAGTTAGTCAGGGGTCGCTGACGCCATTTTGTCGTGTGACGTAGCTCCTATTCTAGTCAGGTTCGTTCTACTTTTTGCATTTGTAATGAATCTTTGATGCCTAAAAGTTTTTAATTCATTCCGCTGTGCGTGAGGCATATTTAATAACTTCAAGAATGACATTGCCTTGATAACATTTGATAAGGTCATCCCATTTTGTGCATTTTATGCACACCCCTCAGGTTCAAGAGTCCCAAATTCAGTATTACTGAACCATTAAGCTACGGAGTGTAACTTTACAGATAAGTCAGTAGACAGATGGGGCAAAACTTAGAAACTGTGCATATTTGATTTCGTGCACACATTATTTAAAAGAAGACCTTGGACGTTTCGTAAAATAGCAAATTGTGCAGTATTCTAGTTGATGTACTTGTTTTACTGGAATATATTAGTCATGTCACAATTAATTAATCACACGGTACAAAAGCGCTAAAAGTTCTAGTTCGACATCATTTTACTTTAGTACAATGTCATCTTCAGAATAAAAAATAGTTTTTCCTTCAATTCAAAACCATCGTTTTACTACATTCTCGACATGATAATACTTTCTAAACGGGAGGTAATTCAGACAGCCCTTGGGCATTGGAAAGGACAAAAAACTTGTACTCCACTAAAATGGTTGCAATCAATTACTTAAAATGGTGTGAATATAATGCACTACATTGACGACTTCAACGTGAAGAAAAATAGACAATTGATTATGAGAATAACATGGCAGGTAAAACAAATGATGCCGAGATATAAGTTTTAGGATTTTTATACGACCTTGCATCCGACCTTCATTCTGCTGCAACCCATGCACGTTTACCAATGTTAATCACTTTAATAGAAAGATTGACAATTCTCAAGTAGATTTTGACTTAAACTAGTTTTACAATAAGAGGTACGGTAAAGTAAGTAAAAAACAGTGCTTACAGTATACAAAATTTAAATTAAACTAAGAAAACCAGTAAATTGTTCGTTTAAAGCAAACACTAACGCCTCATAACCTACTATCAGGATACGTCCCCATGACAGTCCTCCCCCCGCCTCCCACGAATAGCTTTTGTTTGGCAATTACCTTTCTGTTCTGGCTACATATGAATGAAAATGCTAAATCCGGTAATATGAAACGAGATCAGTGAGTGTTCTTAGGGAACCAAAGCAAAGCGCAGATGATTGAACAGTGGCATCTATTCCATGAGGACGCGAGCTCCAGATATGGCTTTGACTTGCGTACATATTGTTATCGCTCTTTTAAAACTATTCCCTTAGGGAGAAATTGTCCAGGAGGGAAATTGTGCTAGGGGGTAATTGTCCAGGGGGACATTGTCCACAGGGAAATTGTTCTGAGGCAATTGTACGGGGAATATTGGCCAGGAGGGAAATATGACCTATGAGAATTGTACATGGGCGTATTGACCATAGGGAAATTGTCCTAAGAGAAGTCTCCAAGGGCACGTTGACCGCAGGAAAATTATTCTGAATGAATTGTTCGGGAGAATATTGTCAGATGCTACGGATCATCGGGTCACCTGATCATTAGGGTTGTTTTGGCACTATTTTGTGGCGGTACACCTGGTCACTGGTCAAAAAACAACCAGTGACCCACCAGCATGGAGTTAACTGAAGACACAAAGTAAAGCGAAAATCAACGCAACTGTCAGCATTGCAAGTTCCATTGTTGCGCCTTCCTCCTGACTAGCCCTACGAGTTTGAAACCAATTAATTTAGGCTCAATTACTTTGATTTCAGCTGAGGCATCTGGTGTAGCAGATTTTGAAGACGTACTCATGAACATCGAATTAAAGAGAACTCGGCTTTTAAAGTTTTTATTTACGGCGTCAAAGATTCCCCCGCCCATTAAATTTGAAGTAGTCGTAAAATCATAACTACTGCGTCATGAAGTACACGCATTTCTCATTTAAAAAAAAAAGTCGTAGACTAGTTCGTAGTGTCACTTTTTCCCCGTAAAACTTAGTGGTTATTATTATTTACTGTCACTGGGTCACGGGTTTTGTATTCGGGTAATCGAGTCAGAAAAATTACCCTTACCAACTGTGGATATTGTTCGGAGGAATGCTAGAGGGGAATTATGTGGGGGAGGGGGAATTGTTAAGGGGGTGGAGAACTGTCTTAGACTCGTGCACAACCTGAGCACATACTGAGTCCTTCTGTTCTCTCCGTGTTTTTTAATGACGATCCTAGCCTGAGTTTAAGAAAATTAGGGTGACTTTTTTCGGACTAGGATTCGGGTTTCAGGTACAGCAAGTGTTCCTTCATTTATATATTTTTTTTAAACTTAGAAAATGTCAGGCCTTGTTTTTTTTTATTGGCCCATCCTTTATAACTATTTTTTACCTGGTGGGACGACAATTTCTCAAAGTAAAAACTTTTTACATGTAACGGCGTTTGCTTACTTAGGAGGAAACAAAGAGTTCTCATGCATTGCAAACGGGCCGCACTGCGCAAACGCTTAAAATAAAGTTGGCGTGGGAAATAACAGCTGATTTGCAGTTTCAAATTCAGCTGAGAAACAGCATCTCGTTTCCGTTTTTCTTTTTTTCTTTCTTTCAGTCGAGTTTCCTTTTCAGCGAATTTAAGCTAAAATTATGAGTCCCTGTTACGTACAGGGTAGTCCACAAAAAACTGAAGACCCAACATTTTCTAAGTCCAACTTTTCAAGTTGGCACCCGTAAGAACCAGGAGAGAACAGCAATCAAATCTAATGAAACGGGATGACTTCTGCCCTCTCCTGGTTCCGATGGGTGCTAACTAGAAAAGTGGGAATTAGAAAATATTGGGGGCTTCAGTTTTTTGTGGACCACGCTGTATAAACTTCCAAAAACCTTTGGTATGTGCAATTACAAAACCGTTAACTTGTAATCTTTATAAATTCTTGGGCTGTAATGAGAGAATTTTATAACCTAAAGCTTAGAACTGATTGGCCTATACGCTTGGTGTTGATGACTAATACTGTTGCTGATGCGTTATCTGTTCGAAGATGGTTGGAGGTTGTTTCGCTCCCCTTGTCTTGGTTTGTCAAGACAATCCAAATGGTGTCCATGTAAGTCGAGATGAGATAAGCGACATTGTCAAGATAAGTCGAGACAAGCAAATTAGTTCAGATAAGTTGATACGATACCAAAACGAGGTAAGCGACCTAGTCTAGATAAGTCGAGACATTACCCTTGTCTACATAATTCGAGACAAGCAAAATAGTCTAGATACGTCAAGACGAGAACGAAACGAGATAAGCAACTTAGTCTTAGCGTAGATAAGCCTAAACAAGCAAAGCAAAACAATCTAGATAGGTCGAGACGAGACGAAAACGAGATAAGCGACCCAGTCTACATAAATCCAGACAAGCAAAATGATCTAGATAGATTGGGCTGAGACCGAAACGAGGAAGGCGTCGTTTGGTTGAAATGATTTTGTTTCTACCGAATCATTTCTTTATCTTTCTTATGTTCCTTTAATTCGTAACTTTTCACATTTCTTTGTATTAGTGGCATAAGTTAGGAGAATGCATTTATATATGGGTGTAAATAGCCTTTGTGTTGCCGGGCCTTTCTTTTTAAATCCTTTCTTGCTTGGTGTTTACACCAATATTCCGGCATGAGAGCAAATTTTACTGTTATGGGCGGGAACTGTCACAATTACCGTCACTATCACCAGTCTATGACCTAAACCACTTCCAGTAAAACCCAGCACTCGTTGTGAGATCCTCTTAAAGCGATGAATGAAAAAGATAATAAAAAAATGTAGTAGAATGTAAAGAGAAAAAAATGGAAACTAAAAATAGGGGGTTAAAAAAAAGGTTTGTGACCATCCTCGAGCTTCTAAGATTTCGCCTATTCAGGTAAAGCTGCATTTTCAGGCCAAGCCGTAAGTCCAAAGGAAGACTCGAAATTGAGTTTGGCAAAGGAGCAACGCACACAGAAAGAAAGAAAGAAATAAGGAACGAAAGAAAGAGATGGGGGGAAAAAAGAAGAAAAAAATCTAGAAAGAAAAATAAGAAGGAAAGAGAACTGAACGAAAAACCGCAAAGGTAACCAAATACGAGAAGCAGTCAACTGATACTGACGATTTTTTTCCCGTGCATATTGAAGTAGGATGTGGTGGAATTTTAAGATGAAAAGCTATTGTAAGCGTGTGGTAATCGCTTTGGCAGTAACTACGTTGTTGGTGATCCATGATAATCTATGAAATGTTGTTTTATGTCGTCGTTGCTTTAAATCTGCGAAAGTCTCATTGATCTGAGTTTTTTTTTTATTTTATAAATCTATGTCTGGAATATGCCAGTCCGCTGTGGTCCTTGTATCTTCTTAAAGACATCAGCCGAAACACAGTCATTACACTCATTGTTAGATCATTCATTTCTAGACGTAGGCTGTGATCGTTCGGAACTGTTTCATATTTTTTTGTTTGTAAATTTCAAAATCCTAATCAAAGAGATCACATAGATAAAATGCATTAATTCTACCAAACAAGATCAAATAAATAAAATGCATTAGTAATAAGTGGGTGTATAATTGAGTTCTGACGATCACTATGGCTCGGCAGAACGAAAGATGCTATAATACACAGTTTGTTACATAGCAAGTCCATATCTCCATCTTACATAGCAAGTCCTAAATACGAAGCAAGCAAACACCCAAGCGAGCAACGCAAGCGAACGAATCCAACACTGATCTTTACGAACACAGCTGGATAGCACTAACACTGCACGCGAAGGTTGCTGTAGAAATGATCAAAGACTGCAATGTTTCAAAACGTGCGCATTAGTGGTAGTAATAGTTTTTTTTTTATGTAACAATTGTAAATATATTGTGCTTTCTTCACACTAAAAGCACTGCCACAATTGTAGATTATTGGAAATGATTTTGTGTTCTGCATGTAATGATCCGGGGCACTAGCCTTATATATCAGGGCCCCTTACCATAACTACTAAAAATCGGCTGAGGTATTCAGAAAAAATACCCGAATGTCTCCGAAAATATCTGAAGTAGTAATTTCGTCTTCGAACTGTCATGTACCAAAACTGCCTTGTCATAAAATTTCAACCAAATCTGAACAAATCGTTGTGAAGGTTAGATATTCTCAAAGAGAAAAACACAGTCAAAGACAAAGTAAGATAAACATACAATTGAACTTCAGTCGAGTCTTCGCCATTGCTGCCACTCATGGTGCGTCACTTGATTGTTGATGGTCACCATCTTGATGATCACCATCTTGATGGTGTTCGTCGTCATTTCCATCTTCCGCGAGACATAGCTCGTGAATTGGGCGACAAGTCTGTCAACCTGTTCAGGATTTTCAAATTTTTGCCGGAGGTACCGGTATATGATAAGATCTAGATTTGGAGATTGTTTAACATCGCTGCAATATGCGGCGCATTGGCAACCCGGACCACTGCATTGTGACTGAGGTTGATAATAATGATATAGCCTTCGACGCGCCATTTAAGTCTTAATCTCCCTTCTCCTTGCTGATTTTGCTCCCTCCCAATAATGTATTCGATGAAGAGCAACAGGTACGATATGTACCAGTTACGTGATTAATAACCCGATCCAAAAGATCGTAGGAGTCCACAAATTTGAAAATGTATAAAATAAAATGGATTAAAAGGACTGATAAGGCAGTTAAAAGGAATTACAAACACAGTTTAGATATAGAGATTATAAACATTTAAAAAAAACTGATTTGAATGCCGTGTAACGGATGCCCCTCCACCCCCTGTAAGCCTTTCCCTTTGTCTGGGCTTGCTGCCCTTGTGCGCGAGCTCCACTTAGTGGTTGGAGACACCTAGGCTGACTGACGAGTCGGGGCTTCGGCAGCCATTGTTGTTCTGTCTGCTAGCGCATCGGGTCGCGAGCCGATCTTCTCTCTGCTTGCTGCTGACGCGACTGTCTCCAACCAATGAGTGGAGCTCGTACACAAGGGCTGCGGGTCCAGTCGAAGGGAAAAACTGTGGGTGGAGAGGAACCCTTTACGGCCGTAAATTTACCAAAATTCCATTCAAATTCAGGAAGGTGATGTAAAATATACGGTAAATAATCACCTGTATTAACAATTTACTTACCCATTCATCGTGAAGTATCTACTTCAAAAATGAAATGGTTTAGGAATTGGTCATGTGGGTTTTTCTGTAAACTTCTCCGACATATGAAACTGTGGATGTCAAGTTGTGAAACTCCCTGCGGAACCGTCATTATTATCCCATTAAGTAAAAATAGTTTAGTTTTTCAAACTTAAAAAAAAAATCCTTTAATAAGCCGAACAGTCTTTTCTCTGTACGTCGGAGTTTATTTCTTCTATTTTTCTTTGAGTGCGGGTGTGTTTGTGGGTGTACGGGGGTGTGGGGGTGTGCAAATGTGGTATTGCATCAGCACCATCAGCGGCAAACAGGTACGTTGGAACGCGGCGAAGGAAGAAACTCCCCGGGGTCAAATTCATAGAAGGTTGATAAATGGCAGCTTATTACGATGGGGGCCTGGGGTGAGGGAGGAGGTCCTCTTGGGAGCTAGCATTTCAGCAGGACAAACTGCGTCGTGGTTATACTCGATTATTTAGCGTGGCGAAGGTTTTTAAAGTGCTGATCTCATTTCGAATTTAGCGTCGGCTTGGTCTTTTTATCCCAGCGGAGACCAGAAGACAAAAAAAAAAAAAACCTAACAATAACCCATTAAAAGAAATGATGTGCAGAAACAAAAAATCTTAGCACCTCTGTGCATTTAAATGAAATGTATTTCAAGGAGAGCGATTCCATTGCTCAAAATACCAATAAAACCTGCTTTTCTTTTTCAGTAAAATACCGCCTGAGGTTGTGAAACGATGTTGTTGATTTTA
>JAHWFP010204819.1:3243-17625 GCA_023313725.1 Lithobius niger | reverse complement strand
AACTCTTATTTTAGACGAGTCCTGAACTCTTATTTTAGACGAGTCCTTAACTCTTAATGTACATCTCTATCAATTAGTATTTCATCATTTATCTTTTTTTTAAACAATTAATTGTACAATTTATTTTAAATTGCTATTATTTTATTTGCTATTAGTTTTTCGGTACTGCTATCAACGCTTCCACGAATGGCAGAATTCTTTGTAAACTAACTATTATCTTCCCTGCCGTGCATGCTTCTGTGCCAAGAGCAAGCAGTTGGCCGGCCGAGAACTGCCTACACTACTGGAGTTAGAAACGATTAAGCTATGCTTATCAGTGCTCCTCTCACACAAACGATGCTAGGCTATTGCGTTCCAGTTTAGGCTCTGTCTCTTTTGCCTAATGTTTATTATGTTACAAAATTAAAGCCAGAAAGTACACAAACATACAGGGTGGTCCACAAAAAACTGACGACCCAACATTTTCCGAGTCCAACTTTCCTAGTTAGCTCCCCTCAGAAACAGGAAAGGACAGAAATCAAAGCTTATGAAATGGGAAGATTTATGTCCGCTCCTGGTTCTGAGGGGTGCTAACTAAAAAAGTTGGACACGGAAAATGATGGGTAGCCAGTTTTTTGTGGACCAACCTGTACATTCAACCTTGACTTTTCGGCTCATCTCACAGCCATTATCAAGAAAAGCAAAAGTAAAAACAAATTACAAACAACACAAGAATGTCATGAGTCAAGTGGGAAGAAGTCCATCTTAACAAGGCAGAACTTGCTAGGACGTGTTAAAAACCATAGCCCTAAAAACTGTAAACCGTACAAAAAATTAAAATTATAAGCTAGTTGGGTCTTCGATGCGTGATCTTTGAACCTATTGGTGTTGGATTGGATATGGTTCCTTACTTAAAAAAAAAATGTAAAGTTGACAAATTCCGACACCAGACGATTCTCAGCAAACCCATATGAATACTGAATTCAGCTCGTAACTGTCACTTCGTTTGGTGGTATCATAGATTAGACAGTTAACTAGATATACCGTCTCACTTCTTCCCGTTCTACGCGCAGCTCTGGCGGTAGTTGCGGCTACTAATACCTCTGCTAATGCTTTGCCTTCCGCTGCTTCGAAAGCAAAAGCATTAGCAGAGGTATTAGTAGCCGCAACTACCGCCAGAGCTCCGCGTAGGACGGGAAGAAGTGAGATGGTACATCTAGTTAACTTTCTAATCTATGGTGGTATCCACAAGCACTCATCGAAGTCCGTCTAGTTTTTAAATTATAATTTTTTTAATGGTTCTGTCCGTATGGACTTCTTGCCATTTGACACATGATGTTCTTGCGTTATTTGTAATTTGTTTTTACTTTTGCTACTCTTGATAGCGGCTCTAAGATTAGACGAAACGTCGAGTTTTAAAGTATGTTTGTGCATTTTCTGGATTTTACTTTGTAACATTCTACTGGTTCTTTTGCCCAATAACTTCAGCAGGAAAGCCAAACAGCTTGTCAGCTATACATGACGACTCCTAAGTGTATTGCTACAGCATTGGTTTGCAACCAACCTATCGACAGCTCTCCCGATAAGTGCTATGCCTAGTGATTTTATTAAAACGTTAACTTCAGTGACTTGGAACTTTAAATGGTTACTAAAATTGTTTCTCCCAGATATAACAGCAAGTTCTTACAACTTCTAAAATATACAAAAAGGTAAAAAAAAACAAAAAACAAGTTGACAACTGAAAAAGCAAACGGCACACAGAAAAATAAACAAACGGCGGCAACAACACCACGACGAAACCAACAACCTGAGGAGCAGGAAGCGGAAGCACTCGGAAACGGCTGACGCATTCATTCAAATTGTCTTCTGTGGGGATGGTAATTGCTTCCAGTAAAGTAACGTATTATTTCAGAATAAATTGTGAAATTGAGCATATCATCCAAGCCTACCCACTTAACACGGCCACCGACCGCTAATGCATGTAGCAGAAAAACTTAAAACAAGTCTGACCATTGGAAAAGCGGGTAGCCACATTTAGCCCGTAAAATAACACCAAATGAAGAGAAATTAAGGAACAATGAGTAGATAAATTAACAAATCCCTGACTGAGGTACCCTCTGGCTTTCTCGCTTGCTACTTTGGTTTTTTTTCTTTAATTTTAATAAGCCTTCTTTAATGTGTTGGTATGTTAAACTATGACGCATTTTCTAGGAATAAGTTTCGTGAAACTCATAGTTTTGTTATTTTCTATTTTCCACCAGCAAAGATTGGGATTCAGCAAAGAAACTGCTTGGCGATCCACTTTTTTTGAAGAGGATGTATGAATACGACAAGGACAATATCCCGGAATCCATAATCAAAAAACTGAAAAAGTACATTGAGAATCCTAACTTTGTTCCTGAGGTAGTAGAAAAGACATCAAAAGCGTGTAAATCCATATGCATGTGGGTTCGTGCCATCGACCTTTATGCCCGGGTTTTCAAAACAGTTGAGCCAAAGCGCAAACGGTAAGATAAGTGAAAGATAGCTCACTTTATATGTAGATACCATTATTTAAGAAGATGATATTTTAAAAGATCCAGTACGAAGATCCAGTTAGGAATACAATAAAAGTGGCTCTTCTTCTTGCCGTACAAGTACTCAACTGGCTTACTGCACATGGTGTCGTCTCATGTAAGCTCTTTATACGTGGTACTTTTGTTAGTCCATACCATTTCAAGTATCGTGCTTAAAAGGTCACCGAGAGCCGAAACAGGTTTCATCTACGTGCCTTTTTTCTCACTACTCCGCACTCATACTGGCTTCGCTGGAACGGCAGGTTTAACGTATTAGGCACGCTTCCCAATTGCCATATTATACCTGAGCAAGAACGGAGTTCTTCAACACTCGTTCATTCTAATTGCAAGCAGAGAGTTAGGTTTCAATGACAGTTTCATTCAGCATATAATGCTACCCAAGCAATGTGCTAATGAGGTAACATGTACGTGCTAGTGTACTATTGTTGGCCTCACTGGAATGACCGGGCTAACAAATTAACAAGGCTCGAATTACATGGAGGAAGCAACGGAGAATTTTCCCTCGTTTACTCCCAAATAGCGCCCAGGTTTCATCCTATGGGAGCAAAAGTTTGCTTTCACCAAAACACAAAAGTGAGTTTCGGAAAAAGTAATAATCTTACTTTAGCTTCAAGGCTCGTTTCCGTTTATAACTTACTAATTCAGTCGATACAAAGAAATAACTAACAATCTGGGCGCATTTACGCAATGACTCGCCTTCACCATCTCGCAGCTAGAAGCTAGAAATCATTTGAAATTCCAACATGGTGGCAGTTTTATCTCTGCCGGCTCGCGATGTAAAACAGTCAATATGTGAATTCAGAAGCGACTTGGAAAATGGCTTCGTCAGGAGGAATTATTTATTTTATAGTAACGGATTATAAGACTGCAAGCATTTACTCAAATGATGTTGGATTTAGCTAATCCAGGTAGCGTTGTTACCATGGCAACGACACATTTGCCATTACGATTAAATTCTAGCTGCGAGAATGTAAAGGCGAGTCGTTGCATAAACGCGCCCTCCTCAACAGCGGCGAATGGTAATGGTATGCGTCTATCTCTTAAACAGCTATTTTTAGGAGTTGCCCTTGGGATTATGCAGAATGAATATCGAATACACTGATATCACCACTACCTGCTAACTTACCGTGCTAGCTCAATATCCTTTGTGTACGCCAAGCTACTGTTATGTTCAAAAATAACTCGGTGTTAGTATTTGATTGCAACAACAATTAAGAATAAAGAACCTGTGTCAAAGACAATGTCCACCAACATTACCATGCAAAACATGAAGTATACGCACAGGAGTAAATACTTATTATAGTTTGAAATTTTATTTAATGTTTAGTTTTATTAGATTTGCTATTCTTCCAATTTTGTATTATCATGCAGCAAATACCTGAGCAATCTTTGCGGTCAGAGTTGCATTGATACGCGCTCACCTACCTGTTTGTGAGAGCAAAGGTTTGCATCCAAAAAATTTCCAGTTCGAGGCCTGCAAATTAAGCACGATCTCCAATTGCCACAAGAATAGACTTCCTTAACATTTTACACTCTAAATGTAAGCACAAAGTTAGACAGTCAGTGACTGGTTAGGTGCAATGCTACCCAAGCACCACACCAATGAGGTGCCGTGTATGCTCTACCTCCAATAACGCTATTCCTGTGTTGGAGTTAGCATGGTTCTAACGACAAGTTATGAAGACTGATAGACTGGCACAGAATAGTACAGCTCGCATGCTTCATCCAAGGTTCATGCACATTTTTCCAACCCCATCCTAGCCTTGGCTTCACAGAACATTTCGAGAGAGCGATCGAAGCATCGAACGTAGTTTCACCTACTAATTGGCTGAAGCTGGAATTTCCCATAGGCTACACCAAATATTTCCTGGGATTATAACAGATAATTTCGTTATTGGCACTAATTTCGTTAAAGCTATTTCCAAGTCGTTTCATGTCATCCCAAGGCAAACTTGAAGCTAATTTCAATGCTCTTTATAAAGAAACTTTTAAAATTACTTCCATTCTTTCCTAGCCTATACAATTTAAAGAGACAATAAGATGCTTAGACTGTTTTCAACTTATGTGGGTGTGCTTGTGTGTGTATGGGTGCATTAGAGCAGATTGTTCTGACAGTAATTACTCAACAGCCCCTTCAGATTCAAATTACGTGCACAACATTGCAGGGTCTCTCTTGTATCCAGTGCAAGTCACGGCAAGCGTGGTTCACAAGAAGAAATGCATTCGGGTGACTAATTATTTATATTTATAGCAAAAGTACGTACAAAGCAACACTAGGGGACATGAATTTTTTCCGAAGGCATGGAGTCATCATAAAATCAAAACTAGAACCCCAGGCACCTTCTAGGCGTGATTTTCTGAAAGAGCAATTCTCTGTAGCATGTTATGTAGGAGACACCCGTAGTTCCGTACTCTCTTAAACCCTATGCTATCCGTGATTTTAATGTGACCCCTTTGTCCTGTTTGGCTGTTTATAGGCTGGTGGCCTATAGGTATTTTGTGAAGATTTTCCATTCCGTTGCATGAGTGTGGTGATATCATGTGATATCATGTGTAATTTAGACGTTTTAATAACAAGCTTGACTTAGATGAACTCGCCTTTTTCTTCGCTAGTTTGCAAGCCGCGAATGAAGAATTAGAGTCAGTGATGGACCATCTCCATGAGAAGCAGGCCCGTTTGGCAGAAGTTGAAGAGCAGATCCACTATTTGCAAGACCAATATGGGAAGAGTATTGAGGAGAAGGAGTTTCTAGAGTTTAGTATGCAACAGACTGCAGCTCGTTTACAGAGAGCTGAGAAGCTGACAACGGGTCTTGCTAATGAACAGCAGAGGTGGTCTGAAACGGTGAAGGTATGTAACAGAAAAACACAACAGAAACAATCGTATTATAAAACAATACCTTACAAAACCACCATTCTAAGCCATCAAAATTAGTGAATATTGGATAGCTTGGCTGCACACTTGACGTCACGCATGCTAGTTGTCAGCCATTTAGTACTTTCCAAAACTACAGTTAAACTCAGCAAACTCCACAGAACGCTCCAAAGAGTGGAAGTAACGTTACCTTCAATGCGACTGGAATTGTGGGAGCTTATCAGGCAAGGAGGTTGATTTGATCGGAAGCGAAGTTCGATGTTGCCTTGAAAGTGACTATCTTATGGAATAACTCAAGATAGGCCCATCCGGTGCATCAAAAGGTGACATCCTTTCACTCAACAGTTTTGAAATGCTCTCTTGATTTGTTCACAGTATTCTGTGTAGAAAGGGTGACAAACTGTTTCCAACAAGCCACTAGTTTTGCCATTCTGATTAAATGAAATAAATATTAAATAAAGAGTTTTAAAATATACCTTGCTGATAATAAACTATACTATTCTTTCACTTTTCGAAATCCGGTTAAACCCAAGGACACGAGGAAATTGTATGAGACTTGTTCTTCCTGGATCCCGTCTTAATTCACGGAGGTTTTTTTTGCCCTGAGAGTCATACCAATCTGGAACTCCATCGGTGATGCGAGAATTTTAGCTCCATCGTTTGCCATCTGCAAAAGGGGCCTAACTACATTATGTTCTCCGTCCCTTTCTCCACCGGCCAGAAGAAACTGTCTGGAATTGTTAAACCTTTTTTTCTCTGTCCTGGGTCTGCAGTTAGCGGTTCAGTCACAAACCCTTGCACTTCCCTTTCAACCATTTTGTGCGAATCAAACTTATTATTGTTATTTATATAATATGACACTAGCACCTTCTGAATTTCTAATACCAGGAGTACATAAAGTACCATTGGCACAAGGAGGAGTAGCATTTTGCAAGTGATTATCTCCATGATTATCCATTCAGTCATTGCTTAGACTCGAACTTTAGTGCATCCTCATGTTTATGCATCAACTGATTTGCTGATTAAGTTATATTTTGAGTTCTCATCACATGCTTGGCCACAAGTTTGTTACTGTCAACACTCTCCATACAGATACAGGGTGGTTCATGAAATGCTGAAAAATAGGCCAATAAGATGTCAGCTATGTAAGCCTGAAAAATGTAGGTTTACACTACAGGCTTACCTTATTTCATTGGCACATGAAAGAACCACTGTTCAACCTAATATAAGTTTAACAATGTGTATCCCTATCTTGTTAACATCAGTTTATCTGGTCTTTTATAGGCCTACATTGTGTAGCCTACGCCTATTTTTTTGGGTTTTGTGAATCGCCCTGTAACTGTTATAGGCATATTTTTCAGTACGTACTTTATTTTTCAGAATTTAGTATAATCGAGCATTTGATGAGACAAGTGAATTTCGACTGCTGCTTAGACTCGAACTAGAAGTTCACATTCCTCATATTTATAATATGCACCAATTAACTGATATGCTGATTAAGCTATGTTGTCACAAAAGTCAAGCTTATGAAAAATTATGTATAAGGTGATGCAGTTTTGAATGAGTTTGAGTTCTCATCACATGCTTAACCTGAGGTTTAAACAGGACAGAAAGCCAAATGGGCTCGATAAGCGTTAAATAAATATGGATGCAAACCTATTTACGTTACCTTTTTTGACTTAAATGTCAGACTGCCTGAGCGGGGAATCGAACCCACGACGTTTGAGACCAAACGTGGCCTTGTCAGTATGGTTGAGTGGTAGGACTCTCTGGCCTTTGGTTTCAAAGGTCGTGAGTTCGATTCCCCGCTCAGGTAATCTGACATCTAATTCAAGATGGCAACGTAAATAGGTTTGCATTCGTATTTATTTAAGCCTTGAGAAATAGGCCTATAAGATGGATGCCTTAAACTGATAGGCCTACACTGTACAGGCTTACCCTATTTTATTGTCACATGAAAGAACCAGTGTTCAACCTAACATAAGCTTGCCAATGTGCATCCTTTATCTTGACATCATCTTTTTATCAGGTCTTTTATAGGCCTACATGCCTACATTATATAGGCCTATTTTTCAGTACTTAAGAATAACGCTATCAATGCTCCGGGTACTACTGCGCAGGTTTTTTACCATCGTGATAGTTTTCGAAATAAACTTTTTCCTTACTTTGTGTACTTATTTTTACTTCTGTGTAACTTTAAATGTCCACGCTCATCTAGAACGTGTTTTGCTAAATTTGAGACCTTGTTGGCTTGTTGCAACCCAAGCGCCCTTGCTGCTGCGTGAAAACTGGAAAAGTCCTGGGAAAAAGCCTAAAATGTTTCCTAGAATTTTTGTGGCTTTTGCTTTCCCCTATTTTCTTACCAACACGAGCCATGACCTCGTGCTGAAAAGAGGGAACTGTATTTCCGCCAGTGTTACCAGGTTAAAAAACGTAAAAATGCTACCACCTCTTCAAAATTACGCTGCATATGCTACCAACCATGGAAAAAATGCTACAATAATGCTACAACGAACTATCAGTCTTAGGCATTTTGTAGTGTTTTTTTTTTTTTTGGGGGGGGGGGGGGGGTTAAATATTGCTACAAGCAAGACATAGCTATAGCGAACAGAACAAAGATACTGCTGAATATTGTAATGATAATGACCGTATTAAAAATTTACTTTCACTCACATTTAAAAGTCAAGGATACGCAAGACATTAATCTCCCAAATCTTCTAGATTACCAGATGTGCTCTGTGCCATCGTAAATTTAATTATTTCTGCGAATGCGCAGTATATCTCGACTCAAGCTACTAAATTAAAATATTCCAATTACAGTATTTACAGGGAAAAAATTAAATGACTTGTATTCCTTTATTAATTTATTAATAAAAAAAAATTTTTTGTGAGCACTTTTAATTGATAAATCCTGTCTTATATCCTTTAAAAAAAACTCCTTATAAAGTTCTGTGTTTTTAAAAGATTGTTTATGTAGGAATAAATGTTGCTGACTATTTTAGAAGAAAACAAGAACACGTCCAGTCGTCCACATATATTTTGTTTTACCAAAACCATTACATGTACTTTAAAATTTCCCTTCTAACAAATTGTAACCATGGACTTGTATACTATCATACTACGTGTTAAGCTCCATGTTATAACTGACCGGTATTAGCCTTGATTTGTGAGAATGTTACTCTATTTAACTGAAATTTACCGTAAACCAAGGAATCGGTGTATGTTACGTAATAGTAAAGGCCTAAAGTAATTACAGAAATAGGTTGAAAAAATTAGTACCTACTAAAAAACGTTCACTGGTCTCATGCACAAGAATCTCTGGATAGACCAGTAATACAGCTTCCAGTAATCCAGATATCCAGCTTTCATGATAATTGATTAGAAACGGCAAAAAATGTAACACTTAATAAAATGGTTTAGGCGGGACAGGAATAACAAAAATAACATGAAGAAACATTAATACACAAATAAACAAACCCTACATGATATAGTTTTCTATCGTATTTGCACCGTATTATTTGGCTTCGATTAGTTGGACGCACGGAAACGTATTACTTTGGTTTTAAAAGGTATTCATTTCTGACACTTTTTTCAGGAGCGGGGTGCGCGGATTGAGTTAACGACTTGGAGCATATTCTTCACTTTTTACTGAATAAACGTACACTTTTTGCTACTGTTTAACAAACTAAAATATGTATAAACGTGCTCCTTTTACTAAACGAAAAGCAGAAACAATGTGACCGATGAACTGTAGGCCTAATTACAAGCACACATCCAAGTGGCCAGTACATCGATTTTGTGATGCACTGGGCATCATTGAACTAACCTACATGCTGCATGAATCGATGCTAGTGCAGTGAACGACATGAAATATTGTTAGTTAATTTAACAACAGTAAAGTGTAATATAAACCATGATAACTTTAATTTAGGGTGCAGCGTGGGCATACCAATTACACCTTCATTCTCCATTGAGACACACTTTTCAATACAGCATAGCTGAGTCATGCACAACCTAGTGCATCAAAATTTGAGATGTAGAATGTATGCATTAAAATTTGAGATGCAGATCGTATGCATCAAACCTTGAGTTATGCATCAAAGTTTGAAGTCTGCAGAACGTATGCAAAGTTTGAGGTATGCAATGCATGCATCAAAATTTGAGGCATGAGAATGTGTGCATCAAATTTGAGGATATGCAGAACGTATTCATCAAAATTTGAGGTGTGCAAAACGTTTGCATCAACGTTTTAGATATCCGAAACGTATACATGGTTTTAGGAATCTGAAATCGAGTTTACCCTTTTAGAAACCGCTCGAATCCTGTGGAATTTGTTTTTACAGAACTCCATACGTATAGTGTACTACATAGTCACGTATAATGTACTACATGTGAATTGTGTCTTCAACCATGTACAATGTACCTGTAGGACTCTGTAAGGCGACTTCCACGGGATTGGTAGCGGTTTCGAAAGGAGTAAATTCGATTTCAGTACTCTTCCTAAGAACCCATGCATACGTTTCGAATACTCAATTGGGCGTCGTAGACTGTCGTGACGTGCTTTGCTCGCAGTTCTCAGATAACAGGGAGCAGTCACTAAGCTAATGTTTCTTTGCTGTACTTAGTTGTACGGTCTCCTCCAGGGCGTCATTACTTTTTTTCCTTTTACAGAAATTCCATGATGAAATTAGTCACATTGTAGGTGACGTTTTTGTGGCAACTGCTTGTTTAGCATACTATGGAGCCTTTACCAGCTCTTACCGGAAAGAGGTAAATATGTTATTGCATTTTATTTTCAAGAAGTTGGGATGGTTAATTGGCATTCATATTTAGTAAGTAAAAAATACGTGAAAGGTCCTTTTACATTTTACAAGATCCACTAGTAGTAAAGGTAAGTCTAAATGTACAGGCCAACGGTAAAAGATGAACTGTACCTGAAAGTGGTTTAGTGCAATTCATCACTTGATTCTCTTTATCCTTTATATCTTACATATTAAACTGAAAATAAATAGTATTGCTTTCACCGAGACATTAACCAAATTTAATAGCAGTGACGTTCTATTTTCTATTCAAAGCTTGCATGTTACTGCAACAACTTGAAATTAATATTAATAATACCTATGATTCTCCCACACGTTATTGGCTTATTTGAGACCTGGATTGAGGAGGGATTCGAACACATTTTCCATTTCAGTGGTAACCAGTTATTAACTTAGCAAAATCGGTTATTCCCTTTTCCATTTCAGTGGTTATTCCCAACTCCGAAAGGTAATCTGTAGGTAATATCGTCGAGGGAAAAAAACGCACACCACCACAACAAAAAAAGATTACTTAGTAAAACGAATGGTACAGGCTGTTTCTATCTTATGTGCCTTTCACTGCCGATTAGCGGCGGTGACTTTTTGTCCAAAGAACAGTAGAGTTTCTATTGGCCGCGGGTGTGTGGGAACTGAACATGCCCGTAAATCACAAATCAGATGTACAAAGACGACTGTGGTTAACAATTTGATTCCACCTAACGAAAAACTGCTCGAAAGCACTCGTCTCATGAGTTGCGTCTTTCTTGGAACAACGATTCCAAGCAGACCTCTCACCAGCTGCCATGACCATTCTGTGTTGGACTCAGTCTTGGCATGCCTTGGAAAAAAGTACATTCTTAACAACAAGATCATCTCTCGGCTTGCTTACGCGTTCAAAAACGGCCACCCTAAAACTAGCTGTCTCTTTTCCGGACTGCAGCCTTCCTCTTGGTCCAGTCTATCTGTGGTGCCTTACAAACCAATGTATACAGTCTCTCTATTGCACCTCACACAGAAGACTGTCTTTTTGATGGCGTCGTTACAGCAGCTCAGCAAAGTGAACTGGCTGCTTTCTCTTGAGATGATGGGCATGTCCGTTTTGCAAAAGGTTGATCTAGTGTTACTTTTCTGTTCCCCGCTGAATTCCGTACCAAAACCCAGAAGCCAGATGAAGCCCAGCATCCTGTCGTCATCAGAATGCAGGCACCAATTATTGTGGAACCATTGAGTGGAGAATGTTTCTTGCACCGGATTCGTGCCCTTCATTGCTATTCGGAATACACGAAATTACTCCCGATTTCTTCTAAAGGTCAGGAAGAACTTTACCTCAAATGCCACTTTCCTTTCAGCTGTACATAGATTCCTCGACTCTGACGTGGGCCCTGATTCTGCATCTTTGGCAAATATTTCAGCGTAGATTTCTGATATGATTAAAGATGCATACGAGGTAGCTCCAATCATACAGACCATCTCCCTGCGGTGCGAGCATATGAATTACGAGAATTAGTATCCTGTTGGGCGTATGGCTCAGAATGAAATATTATCGGCCTGGTCTTGGAGAAATAAAACACCTTCACCAGTCGCTACTTGAAGGATGTAGGAGGGTCTGATGGAAGCAGTTCGATGAAAGAGCAAGATGTAATGGCCAGCAGTTGTGTGGGTAAATCGTGATGTAAGACAACTGCCTCGGAAGACAGAATGAAGCAGTGCATTAGGTGGGTGCTTTTGTATTTGTAATAGTGACTTTACATGGTTCATCTATGGTTAATAGCTCCGTGTTTTGCGGCTTGACCCACCTTCTATTCGACGAAGTCAACTAAAATTTAGATAGTAAAAAACAAAATTTTAATAGTACATTCAGTTTTTACTATCATAAAATACTTATTTATCTTTAGTTTTAGCCCACCCACCTTCCCCACTCTCACTAAACCTGTAGTGTTCGCAAGCGATTGTGCGGATTTGTTGGTAATGCCTGCAGGGTAATGAGCAGATACGCCACCTAGTGGTTGTGTAGTTAGATATAGCGTTTATGTATTTTTTTAATATTTGGGCATTTGAGCATTAAATAAGCGATTTAAGCCATAACTAAAGGTAAGTATTTTAGGAGAGTAAAAATTGGTTTTAGTATTAAAATTTGTTTTTCCTGCTGTTAGTGTGTGTCTTGTATTCTCACAATGCCAGTCTTGAATGCATTTGTTTTACTTCGTGTACTGTGTATGATTGTTAATTAAGGCTGAGATGAGACAACGTCTTAACATCACGATTTTTTTTATTTATCATGCATTATCATAGAAAGTCTTATCCAAACAGTTAGTTAATCAAGGTGTAGAATTTCTTTGCCAGTCTGTGCAACTCTCAAAACTGCAATTAGGGATCACGAATTATATTTGTGGTTAATCACCAGTGGTATACTAATGATATGGGAAAATGGAAAGATTCCTGTAGGGTATAGTGGCGAGGGCCTGCGCTGCACTGGCAAGGGCCTGCACTGTTAAACGATTTCACGTTTCGTCTCTTACTTTTGGCTAGCTTTGTGGAATTAATACGTTCACTTAAAATATTGTAGCAGATGACAGAATTCGATGGCCCACAAATTATTTGTCGTTTATTTTTTTTTACTAATTTGTTGGAAAACCTTGGGCAAAGCTGCAAGATTAAACAAACGAAGAGCCTATTCTTACAGAATAGTCGGTTTCCACCTGTAGATATGTGAATATCTCCAAGACATGTATGTCTCAAAAATTGTGGCTGATACTCGAACTCACCCGGCTCCCGATGAAGCTGTGAAGCAGCTAGTGACTAGAGTGCGTCGGAAGTGTGTCCGTGGACACTTGGGGGTCGATTACACTATTTTCTTTGAGCACCGTTCTGGAGACCGTACAAGGGGACATCCCTAGAAACTGGTTGCTGACAGATTCAGGACTGATACCAGGAAATTATTCTTTGGTACCAGAGTGGTGAATTGTTGGAATCTCCTACCTAAGGAGGTTGTTGAAGTCAACACCATTGCAGGTTTTAAGAATTGCTTACAAAAGGCATGTCTGAATAAATTTTTACAAAAAAGGTTATTTTAGCATAAATTTGTCAGTCCTATGATGGTATCAGTCTGTAACTATATTTCTTTTTAAAGTTATTTTTGAGCTGTAAAGTGTTTTAAAATTAAAAGTTGTATGTAATGATAAAATCTAAAACGTGTTTGTAACTTTTGTGTAAAATTCGGACCGTGTAACTGGCTTGCCTATTGGACCCCGTGTTTGCTTATGCGCAAATAAATTTATTATTATTATTATTGTTAACTTTTCAGGACCTGAACATCTTCGTCTTCTGCCCCAGTTATTCACGTATTCCCAACATTTTGTTTTCAATTGTTTTTTATTTATATGGAACAAGTTTTAAGTCAGATTTGTACCATCAGTAAATATTTTACACTAATATTTGCTGTGGGAAAGTGATTATTACTGTTGTCTTTTAACTCCTTTGTTCAACTCAAATAGAACTCGGCAAATTAAAACCAAATTAAAGTTTTGCATCAGCTGAAGCTTCGTATAGATGAACTGAGCTCCGAGTTGCAAGCGATCTGAGTTGTATGATGTTCATTCTGTTATTTTCCCTAACTTAAAAAAAACATTCAATCCAATTTTCAAATACTTCCTCTTTCCCTCTATTTTCTCACAGCTTGTAGATTTGTGGGTAGCCCGATGCAAGGAGCTTGAAATTCCAATTTCTGAAGATTTCAACATCATCACTGTGTTGGCTGATCCGTATGACATCCGATGCTGGAATGCTGATGGCCTTCCAAAAGATCCCGTTTCGACAGAAAATGCAATCTTGGTGACCCAAGCCCGACGTTGGCCTCTAATGATTGATCCTCAAAATCAGGTGAGGTATATTCAGTAATAATAGCCCTAGAGTTTTGTGGATAATACGGTTATTGTTTTCGCACGAAGCCTGTAACCCGACATTAAAACTAACGAATGCTAATTATTTTTCAATTATATCCTCAGTGTGTAGTGCGAGCGGTATAATTTCAAATTAATTAGCATGAGTTAGTTTTAGTCTGGTTACAGGCTGAGTGCGAAAACATTTTTAGCCGTATCCACAAAAGCTAGAGGGCTGTTTTATTAGAGTATATCCCAATTCAAAATAAATAATA
>JAHWFP010204818.1:0-13781 GCA_023313725.1 Lithobius niger | reverse complement strand
TTAGAAATATAAATGTTTATTTTTTCCTGGTATTATGTAATAAAATATTTGGACTCGACGTCTATCATCCTTTCCATTTTTTAGCGAATAATGACAAAGTTGTTTGATTTTAGAGCATCTAAAATTTCTCTTATTTAATATTAGGTTGGCGTCAACAGTTAGCGGTTCATTCGCCCCCCCCCCCCCCCGCGGGCGGTCGTGCTGTATGGCCCAGTTTTGTAACTTTACTTGAGACGCGTATAAATGTTGCGAAGGCATTCATTTTCCCATTTTCCCCTCTTGTGAGAAACGAACGGTTTTGCTTCACCTAAACTAACCTATCCTATGTAACCTAAACAAACTATCCTATGTAAGTTTTGCCAATGCTATTTGGCTCAGGATGCTCGAATATAGTGAGAAGGTATGTCCTTTTAATTTTTTTAATTCAACAATTATACTAAAATGATACGCATTTACTTAAAAAAAACTAATTGTAAAAAACACCTTTTTTTTTTGCGTAAAGGGACATAAATCCCTGTTGGCTTTCCTGCATGATTCAGTTTTGCGACATTAGTTCAAACGTATGTAAATGTTGCCAAAACATTAATTTTCTTGTTTTTTCTTGCGTGCGAGGTGATTTCGCAACATTAACTCTAACCTGTTAAATGTTGCAAACGCTATCTCATCGGGTCGCACGATATACCGGAGGATTTATGTCCTTTTAATTAAAGTTCTAAATTAAAATTTCTTTTTAGTAAAAATATTTAAAAAGGAAAACTTAGCTAACAATACAAAATCGCTACCGGATTGTGTCCAAGCAACTGACTGATCCTAGTTTTCATCTTTTGCACCAACGAGATATGTAATTAACTAAACCAAAAACTGCTTTGCCGTTTAGAAAAAAAGCATTTTTTTCTCGCATCCCAAGAAATTCACAACTGTGAAGGTGCACAAAGAAAAAACCGATTCGAGTTCACGCGAACGAACCGAACGATAATTTCAACTCCAATTCCAGGGACAAGGATATTTTTTGTGTATATGTGCTTGTGAGTCTAGCATTTAGTTCTTTTTCATGTGAGTCAATATATTCGTATTTTGTATGTGAATTTTTAGTACGTGAAATAAACCGTTTTGTTTGTTTAGTGATTTTATGCAAGCTCGTGTATGAACGTTGGTATGTTACATTGTTCCTGCAATCTGAGTTGAAAATATCGTTCGTTTCGTTCGCGTGAACTATAATCTGTTTTTTTTTATTTGTGCCCCTTCACAGCTGTGAATTTCTTGGGATAGGAGCTTTCAATTTTGCTTTCTAGACGGAATGTTGGGTTAATTTGTTGGGTTTTTTCGATTTTTATGTTAGTGTCTTGTTTCTGTTTCCATTTATTTTTTATGTGTGTTGGTTGTATGTCTTTATCAGTGGCATGTTTTTGTTCGAGTGAACTCTAATCCGTTTTTATTTGTGTACCCTTAAAGCTGTGAATTCCGTGGTGATGCGAGCTCTTTGTTACTTGATGGCAATACACTAGTGTGTGTCAGCGTGATTCTGCATAGTTGATCTTCGTAGTATGGGAAATTTATTTTCTCCTTTAACCCTTTAATGTCCATCTCAAACTGGGTGCATTTTTTTGTTAGTCGGTCGCGGTATTCGAACTGGCATTCACTTTGTTTGGAGACGAGGACTCTGACCACTGGGCTGTTGCTGCCCGCTTTGGGACTTAGTTTTCTGCCGTTCGGTAGCCGTTCAATATAAAGGGTGATCCAACTATAGTGTTACGAGCCAATATCCCGTGAATGGCTAATGAGAGAATAATGATAGAAATGCAATGATGGGTGTGATGGGGGACGTTTACATGAGAAAAGGAATGACCTTGAATTAATATTTCAAGGTCATCCTCGTGCTATCTTCCAAACGAGATACGATACGACAAAAAAGTAAATTAGAAAGTTGGACGCAAGGACACAATATGACCAACAAAAAATACAGATTCAAAATCGGATAATAAATAAAATAGTTACGATGATGTTTAAAAGCTAACTCTGAACATGCTCGCTGCACTGTAGTGAAGCCAACTGCCGAGAAGTATGCGCAAAATTGTGATTTTAAAAGAAACTTATTTTGATACAGCATGGACATTAGACACACACATGCCAGATGTCGGAGGTATCAACACAATACCGCACACGAACCGTAGCTTTGATCAGTATACTAGGAGGGGCAGAGCGCTGGTACGATTCGCTCCACGGGCCTCCCAATAAAGATGTTCCAGTAACCTACAGGACAGCTAGTACGTGCCTGTATTTGAAGGGAGTGTTGCGGGGATCTTTTACAGAGCATGAATCCTAATCGACACGTACCAGTCAAAGAAACAATGTTACTGTCCAGGATATTTATTGATGCGTTAGGGGGAAACCAAAATCTCCGTTTTCCAACGTCTTGCCTATAGTACCTGCCTTCACTTCTGTAGAACTGCATACAAAATCGTATGCACCCTTCTGAACTGAGGATTGGTGACGAATTTCTTTTTAACTTCTTCATCTGTGTCCAACACGGAAACGGTGCTAGCTGCAAATAGGCCTTCATTCAAGAGTTCGCTTGACTACCACAATCTTGTGCAGAAGGGAAATCATCTACTCCGATTACTGGGCCTACAATGGCGGCCGCTACATTTAAATTCGTCACCATCTTGATTTTTTATCGAAGAAGGAAGAGAGAAAAGGAGGAAGGATACAACTAGGCAAGAGTTCGTTTGAGTTCGAGTTCTTTATATTCGACTTCGTTTGCGCACGAGAATTTTAGAAAATTGGACAGGAGGAGGCGGCGGCGGGACTAACAATGTCAAAATGTTACAATGCTGCAACATGTAACTAGTGGTCGACCGAAACCAATTTTTTCACCCTCGGCCGAAACCACTGCCGAAACCAGTGATTTGGTTTCGGCTGAAACCGAAATCATTACCGAAACTGGCAATTCGGTTTCGGCCGAAACCGAAACCACTACCGAAATCGATCAATCAGTTTCGGCCGAAACCGAAGCCACTACCGAAACCGGAACCAAAACCTGAAAAGTATCAATTTTAATAATTTGACAAAAACGCAGGAATAAAATCATAAAATCATGAATGTGTGGGCTCCCACCAGACCCTCCCCCTACCCCTCCAACAGAAATAATGTTTCAGAATTTTAAAAAAGAACTTGTCAGTCTTGTTACAATGAACAAATGAGCAGCAGTTGTCACGAAAAAAGCACGTGAGGTGCCTTGAAGGCCAAATCCAAAACCCGGTTCAATTCCCTGACTCACGGTGGCACGTGCATTTTCGCTTCATTTACTGCTCACTTGTCAATCTTAGCGGTTCACAATGTTGGCTCCATTGGGATTCTTCGTTTAATACTGAAGTTACACGATGTTGCAGGTTACATCTCAACCGATGAGCATTTAACAACACTAGCCAAACGTCAACCCACGGTTTTCATTTTCCTGGATCCGCAATTAAACGTCAGTTGACATGTATGTTCAAAAAATAAATTGTACGGCAGCATACTACGTAACGGAAATAGGCAAACGGAAATATCTTTTCCTTTATTTGCCACATGTAAGCTTTTACGACGATTGCAAAATGTTTAAGCAAGGATTTTGAAACATTTAAATCTTAATAACTATTCCTCAATTGGCGTGAATCTGTTTGCAATAATTTTAATTAGTAACTTGATTTAACTCACAAAGCAGTATTCACACAAGGTGAGTAAGTCTTGAATTGAAGAAAAAAATTAAGGCCTTGAATTCCTTGAAATTGTTAACTATACTCCTTGGAAGTCCTTTGACTTTGATTTTTTTGTCTTAATAAAATAATTCCATCGTTATATCGAGCAAGGTAAAGAAAACTACCCATTTTTTTGAATAACTTGCATTTTTGTCGTAGAATGTTGAGCTTAGCTTTTAAATATTGTTTCACCACGGTTTTTATCAGTTGTTTACCAGGCTATTAAAAACGATGCAGGAAAAAAAATAAAATAAAAGCTGCGGAAAAAAGCCAAAGGAATAAAAAAACGTACTAGGTGGGCTAATCTATAAGCACAGCAACAGTGCATAAAATTTTATTTTCCTCCTGTTGTTTCAATCAGTCTTTTTTCCGCTGCTTTATTCCCCCATATGTACGAATAAAACACGAAAATTTAACTGATTAGTGAGATACTGTTGATAAGTTTGTTGATTAATAAAGGTCCGTGAAAAACTCTATTAATCTTATAAAAATCCTTGAAAATTAATTTTCTTCGAAAAGTCCTTGAAAATA
Source organism: Lithobius niger (assembly GCA_023313725.1). NCBI lineage: Eukaryota > Metazoa > Arthropoda > Chilopoda > Lithobiomorpha > Lithobiidae > Lithobius > Lithobius niger. The sequence continues at coordinate 9,513 of JAHWFP010204818.1, read as the reverse complement.
CTTGAATTTTGTTGTATGTGATGTGCGAAAACTGCCAAAGCGACACTGCGCCCAAAGTGGGTGTGGGGGAAAGGAAGGTAAAATAAATCCATCCCAGACTGGCTGGTAACAAAGGCCGCCAAGTTTCCCAAACGTAGTGGCCTTGCAAAGCGGTGGCATACCATCCATAAAACAAGTCCCACTTAGTAAACCCCACGGAATAGCTGCTACTTTGTACCAACTACATTGACTCAATCGTAAGTAGCACCCGACAGTAGTGATAGTCTAAGAAGATCGCCTCAGTAAACTATTCGACAGAAACGGCAACAAACAGCCTTGGCCTCTTAACCACCATCACTCCTTCACCTCAGTGGTTAAGTTCCTGTAACTTTATAAAGTACCCTCCAAAAGTCGGATGTGGCAGTGATGCACCATAAAATGTCAGCTTCCGGCCTCCATTGGAAGAGATAACAGCACTTCCCCATACCCGACTGGCTTTATTCGGCCCTCTCTGAAAATGTATCCTTGCAGCGCCACTGTCTAATATTATTTCCACAAATATAACTTTTTGTTTTGTTTAGAGGAACGATACCTTAATTTTGTCGAGTCTGTTATAAGCTAGAAATTAAGAAAGTGCAGTTTGTTTTACATATAAAACCAACTTTTATTGCACCTAGTCCAGTTAAACAATAATACTGCTGTTACAAATATTGCGTAAAAAAAATTAGAAAACGAGAGAACATCCATCGCATCGTGGGTCCGATCCGGCCCATAATACATGTTCTTTGGCTCCTTCTTGTAAATTGCCCGATGCAAACCAGTCATTTCTGGCAATGACGTGTCCTCGTCCAAAGTAGGCCCGTTGATGTCCCGTAATGGGTCCCTCAGTTTGGTGGCCCATGTCTCGGAGGGCCTTGACCACACTGTCAGAGATACCTTCTTCCAGCAATGTTCCGCCCATGCTGGTTCCGCTCGTACTGGTTCTAAAAAAGAAAAAACACTTTTTAAGAGCAAGAAGTGCGTACATAAATTGCATACGTATATAATTTGTTACTCTTTTTTTAGTTCGGCTCTGGCCCTTTGGACGAGATTTCCCAACTGGCCTATGTCCGTACCAGTCCACCCCTGTAGGGATGGGTCGGTAACCGAAACCGAATTTTCGGTTTTTACTGAAAACCGACACCGAAACCGATTCGGATTTTGTGTCGGTTTTTCGTACGGTGTTCGAAAATCAAAAAAGTGATTTGTTGTTTTACATTTTTTTAAATAATTATCATTTTCTACGTATAAATGATAGCTAAGCTTCTAGCTATTAAAACGAAAATAGTAGAGGAAAATGGTGCCACAGCTAACCAACGGTCAGTATGACGCTGCTGAAAGTGAAAGTGGGAGTGAGTTGAAGCTAGTAATACTACTGTTGCAAGAAAAAGTTGGAAAATCTGGTTGGGGTGGATGGTGGCAAAAACCGAAACTGAGGTTTTTTGGGCGTGAAAACCGAAACCGAAATCAAAAAAATGAAACCGACCCATCCCTACACCCCTGGTCGCATAAACTTACATAAGGCACATGTAGAGTGACAAACAAATTACTATTCTTCACAATTTATAAAACACCTATAAAAATGGAACGATTGACTTACAAGAATGTCATGCTCTTATTTTTTTTGGCAAATAAAAGTTTCGGTAATGATGTTCGTAACCAATTTACCAAAGCTAGTAGACGAGGCTTGAAATTTGCGGAATTATTATCAAACGCATGATACATATTTCAAGGACAGTGGCGGTTCTTCTGGGTAGGCATCCCTGCCACTTTTTTTTACAATAATTAATTTACAACTCACTTTAAAATCTTATCTGCAATTACTTTTTCTGTACTTTTATTAGCGCTTCCACGAAAGGCAGAATTGTTTGTAAACTAACGATAAGTTTCCCTGCCGTGCATGCCAGTGTGATAAAGAGTTAAAACCAGCTACGCGTATCAGCGCTCCTCTTGCACAAGCGATGCTAGGATATCGCATTCCAGTTTAGTCTCAGTTTCTATTGCCTAATGTCTAGCAGGGAAGCCAACTAGATTGCATTTGAAATGACGACTGCTAAGCACATTTCCCCTTTAATACAATTTCTGCGTACGACCTTGTCAAAAGAATTGAATAGCGTCTGGCCCGTGATTCGGGAAACAAAATTGTATACTACATATAAAGGTGAAGAGGAGGACGGGAGGAAAGGAAACGAGAGCAGGTAGAGAAGGGAAGGAGATTGGGGGAGCGAGGGGGAGGAGAGGGGAAAAGAGGCAAATGCAGTATTAAAAAAAATGTCGATTCCAAAGAAGTATTTAGAAAGTAAAATTTCTGTTATGCATTTTTCAGGCCAGTTAAGAGGGTTTTGGGGATTCTTGGTGTAGGAGGGGAAGAGACTTGCCTTGGTCTTTCATTTTGTGTGGTTTATGGTTTCTTTTGGTAATACTGCGTAGCGCACAGTTTTACGGCCATTTGGTACCTCTCATATACATGCATTTCTTCCCGAATTTAGTTCGGGCTTCTGCTAGTACTACACAAATCAAGATTACTATCTTACCCTGAGTATAGCGACGGATATAGAGATGGAGGGTTTACATAACATCTGGCCTGGTCAATGGCAGCCTGAGGACTCATGCCAAACTCCGTCATATTGAGTAATACTTGGACATGTCCCTGGGGTTGCATGAAACCTCCCATAACCCCATAGCAAGCAAGCAAATGGCTATCAGCCGAAGACGTCAACATGGCTGGGATGATGGTGTGTAAGGGACGCTTTGACGGTGCCGGATTGTTAGGATGACCTGGAGTCAGGTTGAAACACAATCCACGATTCTGCAAGTAAACCCATAATTAGACATTTTATACTAGTAGTGGATTTGCGGCTCTACCAGGGAACTTTACCTGCAAACTAAAGCCACAATTTTTGGGAACTAGACCAGTTCCTAAACCTTTAAAGTTACTGGTAATAAAAGAACAGGCGTTTCCGTCAGCGTCCACTACGCTTAAGTAAGTTGTGTCTGAACCTGGAGGTTGGCCAGGAAGATAAATTTCTTGGGCTCTGAAGGAAAAAAAAATATAAATGTGTAAATACCAAAACTACAGCAAGACGAAGACCAACACTAAGTTAACTGACCTGTCGGGACTGATAAGTTGTCTCCGCTGGTCAGCGTACGTCTTACTAATGATACCATTGGTTGGCACGTTGGATTTCGAGGGGTCAGCTACGAATGCAAAGGCGTCTGCTAGGCTCAATTTGGTGGCCTCTATGAGTAAGTGCAAATACGGCACGGTATTGTGGCCCAAACCTAAAATTGAAGCATTTTGAGAAACACCAAAAGATAAATTACAGCCACACCCATTGAAAGAGAACAAAAAAAATAAAGAAAATGACTTAATTTTTTAAAAGAAATGTTAGAAGTAAAGCCACAAGTTTTCAAGTTGCCAACAACACAAAACGAAGACGTGGTGATAAAATTACATCACGACCCAGGGACTCCACAGGGTCCCACAGGGTTTGCATTGGTTGGACTCCACAGGTAATTTTAGTAGCAGAATTGTTAGTAGTCTTACATTTTCTCGCTTATACACACTTTTTGGAATGGAAAACTCGTGGTCTTACTCTCATAGTTCCTTCGAAGGTTTTTTTTTTTTTTTTTTTTTACTTGTATCAGTTATTTTAATAGCAGTTTTGTGTTTATTTGTATTTATTTTCTGAGGTACGATGTTTCAGATAGGCTTTTTGAAATATACGACTTTTAATATTTTAGACATACAGCATTGGAGACTTTTGGAATAACAAAACTCGAAATGTTCGACACACGAAATTTAAAATATTTGAAATATAAAAAATTAAGATATTTTATGAGAAAGATTTTTGTATATAACTGAGATTTTCGATGTTTTATTATTTCCCTATACGTACAATTATTGTTTCTGCTTCATACTAACAAAATGAAGGTGCTTTCATGCTCATTTTAACATGCATAGCAGCAGTACAATAAAATCAACGTTCTATTTCTATCACACCCTTAAAATTGAACTAAAATATTTAATGAACCCACCTACCATAACACTAGTCATAAAAACAACGTGGGCTGCATGCAGGTCCAACAAGTGCAAGAATAACGAGGATAAGAACAACAGCAAGAACAAGAACAACGAGGATAAGAACAACAGCAAGAACAAGAACAACGACAATAAGAACAACGACGATGATGAGCCAACAATGAGCTGTGGGGTTCTGAAGACCCACAACTCTGACAAACATAAGCAAGTTTTGAACCTTTACAGTTCTGAAAGAAAACAGTACTGGTTTTATTACAGTACTGATAATAATAATACTGGTAATAATGGCACTAGTCTACCGAAATTTAATTCCCTCAAACACGTCTAATCACTGTTAAAACCCCATGTGCTTTCAGCGATATGGTAGTTGAGTTTCAGATATAGCTAGCACTAAAAAGCCGCGTTTAGCCTCCTCAGTCCTCACATCCTTCTGAGAAGACCACTGCAAGACAGGCTAGAAAGTAAGTGCCCTGGCACACTTTGATTCTAAGCAAAGTCAGCACAGCAAAGATCACTGTCATTGTTCCTCAAAGTAAATGCCGGTTCGAGTCTCACGACTGACTTACGAATGGGACTGGAAAATGTTGGATCCATGAGGACCTAGTAGTGAGATCCCAATAAATCGTGAAAGTACGAGGTGGGAGACATAAAAGATGGGCCTTCATGGATGCCAACATAGTGAAACGATATTTAAAAATGGTTGGACCGGGCCAGGCAACTGACTGTTAACACCTTTCTGTACCCACGAAGTCTTTATCAGTGACTTTAGAAAAGAGGCTGAGCCTGGAGTAACAAAATTTGACAAGTTCTTGAATGATGTGAAAAGTTTAACTTTATATGAAAAAGCATTGCCATTGCATACACTCAGAATGCCACAATGACCCTCGGACTATGTTTGTGTGGATTTTTGTTTTGTTTTGACGAGTACTGATTGCAACTGTATTTGACTTTTGTGACACCGTTTAGAAAGAGACCTACAAGACGACAGCGATGGTATGACATTGAATAATTTTCAGAACACTTACAGAAGGACTTATAGACGAACATACCAGTCTGTGATACTTGAAAATTAATGGTTTAGTTTGCTTTCAAAAGAAAGATACCTTTCAAATCGAAGGCTTCGAGGATGTTTAGTATTTCGAGGGCTACAAGTCCCATTCCATTGGGTGGAATCTCCCACAGACGAACACCTTTGTAGTCAGTGCTGATTGGTTGGACCAGAGTGGATGAATGGGTAGCCAAGTCCTCCAAACTCAAGACACCACCCGCGATTTTTACCTCTTCAACTATGGCCTCTGCCACTCGTCCTCTGTAGAAACCATCTTTACCTTCAACTAAGAGAGCCTGAAGAAAGAAAGAAAAACAGATGTGGTAACAATTAGCTGAGTTGCATTAATACACTGCGCGCTGAACATGTTGCAGTTCGTAGTTTTTTTTTTTTAATAATTTTGTTGAGTCCCAGGTTATCTTGTAACACTTGAGAATAAGGATGCAAAACTGTCTTTTTTCACGGCTCATGAAAGGGATGGCCCGAAAGTCTAGGGGTTTGCAGCCAAGTGTCACACAAATTGGGCACGATCCTGGCGTGCTAGGCCATATCAACCCAAACTTAGCACCAGAAGATCACACGACCGATGCCGAAGCTTCTCTCTTGCTTCTCTCCTCCGGGCTGGCCTTTTATGCCAATGCCTGGTTGAGAGGCGGGAGGAGGTGTAATCCGCAATCGAGCTTGGTCGACAGCCAATGTATAGCAGCAATAGCTGGCGATTTTCACCTAACAACTGAATAAAGGTGCAAACTGGATGGCAACCCTGCTGGTATTCAGCTGCTATGTAATGGCTGTTACATCTCCTTTCCCCTAAGTTTTGCTTAAAGGAGAGAAAATTTAACCCCAATATTTTCAACACCTGGCCCGTCCCCAGTAAATTAAATGACGTTCATGATAACATATTTGTTCAGCATGACCTTAAAATCTATTTACAGTACAGAATGACTGTTTTAGTGTGGAAAATTGTAATTTGTACATTGAGGGAAGACAACAAATGAACTGAAATCAACTGCACTCTACCATCTTCTGGCCAATCAGGCCGCATTTGAAAGTGATCAATGATGCCGGTTTTCTGGAGAATCCAAAACGAACTTGCAAGTCCGTACTGATGCAAAATTCAACACTATGTTTGACACCACACTTGTAGGTACCTTGTGGTTCCCACCATCACCCTTTACCCAAATAGCACCAAAACAGTTTTTGTTTACACTACTCACACGTTTTCCCAGTCCTTGTCAGATATTTCCAGCACCGGTCCTTGATTAATTCGTTCTGAAACCTCACCTTGCACCAATGATGACACTAGCATTCACGTGTGAGACACAATTCGGCAACGACAATCAGTCGATCGATGTCCGGGTCTTCATCTCCCTGCACCCAATGCTCAGTGCTGGCCGGTAGTGCAGTGGGTTATCACTTCTTTTTCCAGGAATGATGTAATGACTCTTACCTTTTGTGGACGGGTCTGCATGAGATTCCGTTTCTCTCATGTTGTGGCGATGGTGACCAAGTGTGGGGAATGCTGGGTTGTCTGGTTAATCCTCTGTAAACCTTAACTTCTAGTCCAATTTTGTGTCATTAGGCAAGCACCTCTTTTGGGGCTTGGCGGCAGTGGCATGGCGCATCTGGTGTTAGTGGAAGATATTTGTTTGAGGTTGGGGCAAGGACGCTCGAGATCGTGGTTTGCTTGGGTCCCAGTTTCACCTTATTTTGGCGCCCTTCTGGTTGACATTCATCCCCGCTGCTTCCATCATCATAACTAGTGTTAGAAAAATGTTTAATTTCCCCAAGTTGTTCACTCATTTGATACTGCTGTCGATCTGATTTTGGTCACTTTAGTTTTGGGTATTTATGCGATGGTGGTGGGCCATCTCCATCCACCAATTACTATGTGGCCCATGAGTGGATTGGGGAGATTGCTCTCCTACTGTCTGCCTTAAAAAGACCTACTTGCTGCCTGGTTTTAACTTCCTGCCAGCACAAAGCCCTCACAGCCAGCAATCAATGAGTGCAAACTCGTGCCTGACTCCCTGCCACTAAATCGAACCTTAGTTCTCCTTGACGCCCACACAGTGCTGGAATTGAATGACCTTCAACAATTTGAATTGATCTAGTAGCCCCACAGTAGATTGGGAGGGAATTAGGAGTTTAATACAAGGCAGCACATTCACTCCCTCCCCCACTCCTACGAGTGCCTTTGGTAAAAATGCCCTATAAAACGTATTACCTGCAGTTGCATCACACATGCTACGTGGAATATAAGCCTTGAACAAGATCCCTTCATGCAAAAGAGCTTCCCTGGAACTGGGGTTTTTCCGTCAACAGCTGGTGTATCTCCAGCTACATAGCCTAACCTGGTAATGTGTCGCACTGAGCATTTGTCTGTAACACATGCTTCCGGATCTCATCCGCAGATGGGAATCCAGTGGGCATCTCGGTAACCTTTACATTTTCACTTTTAATCTACCTGAATAACGGGTGTTTCTGTAACGAATTGCAAAGGCCATTCCCAGTTTTAGGATCGCCAGCCTTCCGGTGGGACTTTAAGAATGAAAGGGCTGAATGGTCTGTCTCAAGTACAAATGGAGGTTTTCAATGTAAGGTCTGAACTTTTGTACAGCCTACATCACGGCACCTATTTCTAATTTCAAAACACTGTGTTTTTCTTGCATTCTGATAGTCTCCTGTTGGCAAATGCGTTAGGGACTAGCCATGCCCCTACACATGTTGTGAAATCCCAGCTTCAAAACCGGAAGTTGAAGAGTCCAAAGAATTGTCGAACCTTTTAGCTTAAATCTGGAAATGCTAAAACGTAGCAGGTTACTGTCTTTAAACTATTGTACTGCCTGGGACTGTGGTTGCTCCTGCTCCCAAGCTGTTGCACCATTAAAATAGTGTATAAAGAGGTGCTATCGTGACATATGGTAATCTTAACAAAGGATTATCCCAAGAAGTCAACGTAAACTCTTTATATTCTGTGGCTCATGGAAATCTTTAATAACCATAACCTCAGGCGGTTTATTTCCATCGACCAGCTTACATTCCTTAGGCAGTTAACTCCCTCAGTGCAGAAATATGCTTTCTTAATGTTTACGGTTATCATGGCTTTTGCCAGCCTATCCCAAACAGCAGAATGTGATCTAAGTGTCCTAGAAATGTGGCACTACAAATCGACAAATAAATCATCCATTGCATGGCTGTACAAGGCATCGCCTAATGCCATAGTCTAGAAAAGGATGTCGGTCCATTGTTTAACTCATCAGCCATTATTGTTTGAACTGCCATGACCACGTACGGCAACAAAAACAGGTGCATTTCTTGCTATCGGCCTCCATGCCAAATTGTAAAAAGACTGATTTCATTTCCGAAATCATGTCAAGCATGGAAAATACTTGACTACCGTTACTAGTAGTCTAACTGTCTTTTACCGTCTTCAAGTTCACGAGGCAGTAGTTAAGGCAGAACTTTTTTTCCTGGTTCCTTTTTTGGCACCAGAACGTGGACTGATCCCCAAGGACTAATACAGTGCTCCATCACATCATCCTGAATCCATTCCTGTATCTGGGCCTCGATGATAAGCTCTATAGTTTCCTTGTTTACTGGTCTGTATGGTTAACATATTGGGTGTGTACCGAGCACCGGCTCAATTTTGTGCTCATAAAGATGAGTGAAGCCAGGTTTTGATGAAAACACATGCTTTAACTTGCATGAACACTTCCATAGCATCTTGCGCGTGTTCGATTTTTTCGTCCAACTATGCATCGTTCGTAGCCCACCTCTCAACCTCTTATTTCGGGCTTGATTTGCTTAACTAAAGTTCTGGACTGCCCACACTTAGGAAAAGGAATGGTTTCTTGCTTGTGATCACCTGTTTGCCTGTCGCTATTTGCAATATAGGGGACTATGGTAGATCAGTGTAGGAAATCCCGACCTTGGATCACATTATCTTGGACCGCATTGTCAAGTATTTGGAAAATTTGCAGTATACAGTGACTTCAGGCCAACGGATAGTTCATCGCACGCACCATCGCCTAGAGTTTTTTCAGCTGTTAGGACAAAGGTTATACAACAATCTCTCCTCTTCATGACGTTTGCTTGTACAGCATGTGCTGTGGCCCCAGAAATGATTGTGAGACTTACTCCGGTGACGTTTAAAGCTAGTAGTATTCTATAGGCACTTTAACGCTTATTGAAGGCACTATTCCTTTCTTAGTTTCCTCATCAACACCCATGAAAACCTGTATGTTTGGGGCAAAACCACGTTTAACTGTATTCCACAAACCTGCTCTCGCTAACCAATCCAAGGAGTTTTTAGTCGTAACTGTTTAACTAAGCTAATAACCTTTTGCCTCGTTTTTTGGCTTTTCTGGACACTCCCCGGTTTTATACAGAACCAGCATTCACC
>JAHWFP010204814.1:0-15138 GCA_023313725.1 Lithobius niger | reverse complement strand
CAACGTACGTCTCCAAACATCCCTTACCAGTGCCACGGACCAGAATTTGGATTTACAATCTCGAGTTGTTGCTGCCTCAGACACCCTCGATTTTCTTCTATCCCATTACCGACGTCTCAGAATGAACTATCGCCTTCGGCGTCACCGGCTGCCATGGGTCTCCCCACTTCCAACGACTTCACCATAGCGCCTTTATTACTGCAGTTACTCTTGGATGAGACGTCTTCATAGCCCATCGCTTCGATCCCACTCATCATGCGATCCGCCTGCTCTTTCCGACTCTCCGGCTGTAACGGTTGAACGGGCCATCCACAAGCATGCACCTTCTCCGCTGCCTTCCCCATATGACGATCCCTCTTCAACGGCAGTCGAGTACTTCACACCACCACAATACCCTGCATAGCATACTTTCAAGAATACTTGCGTAATGTTCCTGCACCGGTGCCACTGCCCTTCGGTTCTTCCGATCCTCTACATCAATCAGCCCTCACCGATCCTACGTCCCATCCTGACGTTCCAACAATCGACTTTCTAGTGGATCCTTCGGTTTCGGGCAGTTCGTCAGCTGTTCCTAGTGCTCCTGTAACGGCTTCTCCCAAGTTCGACTCTGCCCATGGGTGTTTTCTGCTTCCCCGACCGATAGGGACATTTCACCGCCAACTTTACCAACGCATGTACGATCTCCTGTCAACCTATTCGATTCTGTGCGTCCGTCCATCAAACCACCTGTTGCGGCTTGCTCCGAACTTTCAGCTGTTCATAGTTCTTCCAATAATCCGTGTCCTCTTGAACAAGCCTGTACTCGTGCTGCAGACTCTCCTTCTTGCCAGATCTTATCCTCTTATTTGATCTGGCAGTTTGATGACGCCCCGACTTTCGTACCAGTGTTCCCTGGGATCGTCCTTCACTCGAAAACCTCCACCAGGTCTCTTCCTTGCTCTCCACGCCGCCGTCGCGCCAAAGGAGAGGCATTAGGATTTCGCATCTTTCCACAATAACTTACTACACAAAAATGTCAACAACTTTCTTTCGGCCGCGAGGTGTTCCGTTTTTCTTCCCGGTGCTATCCTCGGGATCGAGCACTCTGCCCCACGCAACAGAACTAAAAACTCATTTACCGATTCCTGGGACCGTATTTTCCTCACCTTCACCCCAGGATGCAACTTCGATCACTCTACCAACGGACAGCACACCGTGTACGAGGTTATCGACGGTCTTCCTTACTAAGACACACAATCAACCGGTTCAGAGGTTGATCATGTCAGGTGGTCTGCGTCCTCAACATATGCTTCTTTGACTGTTCTTCTATGATGCATATCAACCTATTTCCCTCTTGCCACTGGTCTGCATCCCTCTCTCTCCAAGGAAACTGCCACGATCCTCTGTTCTGCTTGCACTCCCGTTCCTTCACCGGCTTTTCGTCATCCTTTATCAGTACCGTTGCTTCGATTTTGCAAATCACTTCTTGTGTTGACCTCCGTAGCGCCTGTTCGAACATGGGTGATCCGACGGCTCGGTGTGGGATCAGAATTTGTGTCTGCTCAGCCTGTGTGACTCTATCACGTCTAACTCCATCCCCGATAAGCCGTTCCTGTTGTCACTTTTGTGCCATTCTATCCGCTGCCTCGCATCTAGCCAGAATCCACTACGTAGTATTCCAGAGTCGGCCATCCTGTTAGATCATCGATCCTGTTCCGATCATCCAAGCACCGATGGACTCAAGACTGCTTCCCGTCAAAGGTAGGATTGGCTTTTCTCTGTTATTTGCACTTCTGCCTCTCCCCTAGCGTTGAGCCGAATTCTCGATCTCTGGCATCAGATGTCAATATCTCAGTGCATGGGACGAAAGAAACCTTGGGTCCATGGGATCAAGTTGTTGTGGTGCTCCGCTCAGATTAATTCTGTGGGGGCAGCCAGCTGGTAATGTGGGTGCTTCGAAACTAGCCCGCCTCCTAGGGTGACTAAGTCTGCTATAAATAAAAGGTAATTGATATTTTCGTGGCAATAAAAACACTAAAATACCAGGGGCACCTGGTTGATTTTAGTTTTTTTTTGCAAATACGAAACTATACATTACCTTTTACCCACCCAGCCTCCCCACGACGTCTAGGTTCATTGGGGTGAAGAAAGATGATGCGCTCCGGTGCGATCCGGTTATATATGACTGAGCTACGTCCGGTCCTGCGCAGTGTGTTACGAGTATGGCAGGGAAGCCGAAATTTCAAGCTAGGGTTAATGGAGCTCCATAGGGGAAAAACTGCTATAAATAAAAGGTAATGTACATTTTCGTATAGGGAAACAAAAACTATACCTTCTTGTACCTTCTAAGTTTCGTATTTTGAGACATAGTTAAAGGAACATTTTCCCTTTAAAATATTTAAAGCACATAGTCAGATAGTGCAAGTTACTATAGTTTAACAGTTTTTTTTAGCATGAGGTTTTGTGCTGTTAGATGCTAATAGACTTAAGGCTGGAAAATAGTCTTTAACGTGCTGATGCAGCACGATTGCACGTTAAGAAATGATTGCAAACCATTTAAAAAAAATCAATTCTATATCTCATTTCATTGGATGTACTGGGCCTGCAGTCAGTGAACAAATAAAGTGCCAATGTAGCTTTCTTATACATAGAAGATAAGTAGGAGTTTGGAACCTACTCCTGGCTAAGTCCACAAAATTTAATTTGACTCACGTCACGAAAGTTTTTAAATAAATAGTAATAACGCGTGTTTAAAGATACTGTACGCAAATTCTTTTGAAAAATTATGTACTATGGAAATGTGAGCTATGGTGTCCCGAGTTCACTAAGGCTTCCATGAGCAGCTCAGGTTTAATTTCGTAGGTGAAGTCATGTAATAATAAGATCTAGACACACGCTAGTGTGTCGCGCCAAATTAGGCAACAAACATCACAACAAACATCACATCAATTCAATTGTCGAGGTTGTAAACCATTATAGCGCGACGCCATAGCGTCAGTGACTTATATCTTGAAGCATAGTTGGGCATATTTCAGGTACTTGGGGAAAAATAATAATGCGGTACAAAAACCTTAATTGTGTTGAAATCGAGAGCAATGACCCACCTGACAAAAAATAAATCGTGTAGGAATGCCAGCTAAGCTGCTTTCAATGCAAAATCTGACCCTCAATAACGTTGAAAATGTGTTACTAGTTACTAGCCAGCTACCTAGCTAGTCCGCTCATCCCCATGTTAAATCCCATAGGGTGATTATTCATCGATACCGAGATAACAGGAAGGCTTCCTAATTTGAAATTGGATGAATGGGTGCAGTACAATACGAACTGCGTACCTTTATGGTTTGAAGCATGGGGGCGTAACGAGGATGGCGTGGGAGGGTGGGTAAGTACGAAAATATTGTTATAACCATTGTTAGTATAGTCGGCATCGTCTCTCATTCGACGGCCAAAGTTTGGACAATGACAACGAGTATACTGACGTAGGTGCCTAGACACACACTAGTGTATTACGATAAATCGAAACAACGTTGCAAAGAAATTTTATTCAAGTCCAATTCACGAAAAATAAACCACCTGTAAAAACAAAGCAAAATAAACAAAGCCAAAAAACTGGAAAGAGGCTACCAAGTTGAGAGTGGTTCGGCACTTCAAAGGAGTGATATCAACACATCAAAACTAAAAAGAAAACAAATTACAACGAAATTAAAACCAAACCAAAAGCCTATAAAGAGGTGACTAAGTTGAGAATAGTTCGGCCTATAGGCAAAAGGAAGTAGCAAAGTGTTAAAACCCAATTTCTTGTTGACGTGGTACTTTATTACAAATGCGCAATTTAAAATAAAAAGGAGTGATATGATATCAAAAACTAAAACTGGTAAAAGGGGCCGCCAAGTTCCGAACGGTTCGGCCCTTCAAAGGAGTGATATCAACACACAAAACATTCGCCAACTTAATCGCACCGAATAATACTTTGGACGCTAAATGAAAACTTGAACATTGCTACCGAAAGTAGCAATGTTCTAGTTTTCATTTAACCTTCGAATTATTTAACCTTCGAATGTTTTGGTGTGTTGATATCACTCCTTGATCGGAAGTTGGCGGCCCCTTTTACCAGTTTTGGTTTTTGATATCATCTAATTATCAGGAGTAAAAATGTTCAGCATGATCCGAAGTACAGTTACACCGTAAACGGAACAAACAATGACTTACCCCATTTTTTTCCGTCCTCCTGTGTTTTCTCGGTTATTGGGTGCACTAGATGAAACAAGCCTCGGTAGAAACAGCATACGTTCATTGGAAGGCACACCATCATCGGTAGTTGGTATTAAAGATTATGATGTTGAAGAATCCTTGTTGAAACGTCGAATGTGGCGATGGAAGATGCAGGGAGTGGTTTTAAAGTAAAAGGGAGCGTTGTTGTGTTATAATGAATTCGAAATAAATTTTTGACTTGAAAAAGTGGCGTCCTGAATTATACTGAAATGATAACGATCAATTTCACAATAGGTTGGGACGAATGGGAGACTTTTCATGTCCTCACGCATCACAAGACATATTATTTTATGTAAATCTGTAGACGAATATCACTTGTAACAAGCTTTCCTACTGACACCCAAACTGACATGGATCATTTTTTTTTTAAAGTTAGGATAGTCCCTTGCCCATTCCCTTGGTTTGGAGACGAGAATTCGGAGCACTGGATTGCTGGGCTCCCTGATGCGCCCTCATAAAGCTTACGGTGCACGTAAGGATAAATTTTGGCCCATCTTGTAATGGCACACATTTGTCTGTTCTGGGACTCAGGAGGTTAACGAAGAATTTCGAACCCAGACTAACATAATTCAACCTTCTAATCTCGTTTGTTACTACGTAAATTTGATATTCATTTTCAAATTTTTCCCCAATTATGTTATTCTTACAGTAACGAATAGTCTTTACATCTTTATCAGACTGTTCAGAGTTTATAATTTTATTAGGAATTTTTATTCGATAATGAATCTTTAATTCCTTCTTAATAACCGAACGTTTTTCTAATGTAATATAGCCCACTGATTGTAAATGTGTTAAACGATACTACATAGTCGAATTTTGGGTTAAATAAATATGGTTGAGCTTCTAAGGAAGTAATCAAATCAGTCTACCTCATATTCAAAATTTATTAATACTTTGAATAGCACTTCTGTCAGATAAATCGGCTTCCTTTTGGCCACATTTAAGAAATTGACGATTTGCAGTACTGAAAAATTACACTGGTTGCATTGCATGTTTACCAGAGTTGTGTAGCATATCCGAGGAATTTTTAGAAACAATAACTGGAATTCAACTATTGAAATGAGGACTGACAGCAATACACTCGTGTATCAAACTTGTAAAACCGTACATGGTAGGGATGTTGGCAACTGAGTTGGAAATTCATTTCCAAACATGAACACGGATTACTCCATGGAAAGAAGGTACTTGTATGAATATGTGTTACCCTACATGGACATAATTTTGGGGGGAAGAGGTAGGAGGAAAGGGATCGTCACTGCATATGTGTTGACAGCTAGGTCATTAATTCCTACCTCGTCACAGTGCAGTGGTCCTGGTTGTCACCGTTCCACATTACAGAAATATGAAGCAAACCCCGAAATCTAGATCTTATTGTATACCTGTACTGCCTGCAAAAATTGAAAAACCCCAGACAGAGTCATGTTACAAGCCTTCTCCAAGTCAAAGAAGACTTGAACCAGAACTTGATGCAGGCAAAAAGCCTCCCTCACATATTATTCAAGGGCAACAAGATGATCTATGGTTGACCGAAACTGTCGAAGGCACACTGGGACACAGATAATAATTCCCATGATTCCAGCACCCAAATCAACTACTCCCCCTGACCATCCGTTCCGTAAGTTTATAGCCCAGAGAGATTGGGCCATAACTGGAAGGAGAAGTCGGGTCTTTTCCTGGTATTACAATTGGCATAACCACTGCACTGTTCCATCCAGCCGGAATAGAGCCTTGCCTATCTCATGTTTGAACATGTCCAACTAGGACTTTCGGCAGCAAGAGGCAGATGTTTTGACAGCTGATAGTGAACGTCATCTGGCCCTGGGACACAGTCTTATGACTTGGCCAAAGCAGAAACAAATTCCTGCCTGGTAAATGGTAGGTTGCACTCTTGACTGTCAGGACGAAAGTCTAGAGAATGAGCCTCCTCTCTATGTTTAATAATGGTTATCACTTGAGACCCGCGCAAATGCAGATGAGAGACAATCAGTGATATCTGGCACGGCAGAGAAATAAGAGAAAAGTGGCATTCGCCACTTTTAACTGTGGCACGTGGACAACATATTCTTCCCCAAGTGAACTGGTCCATGGGGAGCTACCACCAGAATTTAAGTCTATGGAGAAGTTTGTCTGTAGTGTGTACTGCCCTAGAGGTCTCATAACCGTACCAACTTTGAGGTGGCACCTGTTTCGTTCTAAGAACGAAGGAGAGATGTTACGACATTACCTCTACTCCAGCTGCATTGCCTCATATCACACGAGCAAATTACATCACCATGCACGATAAATCTGATTCGACCTCTAGTAGAACAAAATGGTTGGAATGTTGAGGAAGGAACTCACGTCCCACTTACTCTTCCTCATCCTCGAGCTCTTATTTAACTAACCAAATGAGCGTGTAAATCGGGGTTCAAAAGATTGTGCACTTGTGTCACGAATGGTCTTCCTTGCTTAATATGCTGGTGATTGTGAAAATGTAGTCAAGAGTGATGCACACGAGGGTGATGTTAGTGAATAATGTCCTATACCATATGCCTTTCTAAGCAAACATAAATATGTTATGTCTGAATATTTATGGAATTATTACAAGGTTTAGGTTCATCATCACCAACATTCATGTCAATCCTAACATCTTTCGCGAGCGATTTGATTTGCAGTGTTCATTATTTATAACAACTACGAAGAATTATGTTGTAACTCCCGTAAAATGATCCAGGTTCATACAGACCATTTATTATTCTCACAGAAATTATTATTTATTTTGCATACATTGGTATCATTAGTGCTCATCCAGGAATAGTACCCCCCTTCCCTCCCCTATCAATGGGGGTCGAGGGGTCAGATAAGGTGAATCCCGTCATTTTCCGATAGTTTAACCGAAAAACAACTTAATCCAGCAGAAAATTAAAATTTTAGCTCAAAAATCACACAGAAAGACATGACCACCCTCTGCTGCTAACCACTGTGTGGTTTCTTAATTCGGAAGGGGTCAAATCTGTGTTGACAATTTCTGAGGGGGTGTGACATATTATTAAGTTGTCAGGTAAGAACTTGCAACTGTGGTTAATTATTTGTATAGTTGATTTTACATCCTACTCTTATTCTGTCCCTACCCAGTGGTTGACTTGCCCGTGGTGTCTTTTATGAATCACCTTACAGTTCTTGATGTTCGACTGGGTCTTTCTGTTTACCTTGCTTGAAGGCATACGTATAATGTTACTTTGACGTGATGGTAGTGACGTAATGTATGGGTGCACCTTTCTCCCCATCGTGCTGTAACGAACTCCTCTCCCCGCTGTTGTGTCCTTTACTGTTGTTGTCTTTCCCTCCGCACTTCCGTACTTGATTCCCTTATTGTTGAGTCCACCGGACTGTCTCTTGACGTGTAACACGAGTTCTCGCTATGTATTCTGTCACCTTAAGCCTAACTGTATGTTCTTCAGGCCGGTGACATGTTTTCTACCTGAACCCTCGTTTGTGTCACCTCGATATGTACGTCCTGTACCGACTTACGCCTTTGGATAATTGGACTTGATCTACGTAATGCTGTGCATAGGTGAAGCCCAGACGGGATTTCGCCATCTCTGACCAAGAGCCTGATACACCACTCCCAGTGCGTACTGTTTTTACCCACAGTTAATGTTTACGGGGTTGGTTTGACGTGAGCTGTGCCTTAAGGACCTTGCCTCATGATAAGTAAACGTACTAATAAATCAAAGTATGAGAGTAGATTGCCTTGCTGTCCACGTCCATGGGGCAGATCATAAAAACACGGGTTCAGTCCCTGTCCATGAGCAACTCGGGAGAGTAACCCAAGGGTTTCTACTCCCCACTGAGGTGCATATTCTCTTATCTTCCATATTAGCCGAATTAGGGTGCAGCATGTGCTTATGAAAAGTTCTGCTAGGAACGAGGGATGTCAGACAATGGGTCCGTCCCAGCATAAGACAGATTATAGTGCCCAGCTCAGTGAATTCTTGTACCGCAAAATGCATCCAACGTTATAACGAATGTTAAAAAGGTATAATTTTCCTGCTATGGTAGCTCAGTTGAAATATCGAGTGGTATGTTGATCTGCGAAGGGTCGGTTGATATATTGATAGCAGTTGCCAGACTGAGTCTACGTAATAGTTGACTCTTTATTACAATGTGTAAAAAAAATTCTACAAATTAAAGGGAAGAGCGAAGCTCCCGATTTGTCAAACACTGATTTATATATAGAATCTGAGCTTGTTCATCACTCCTTGTTACTCACGTATTCCATTATCCCACAAAGATTCTATTGGGGACAGTCAAGCATCTCTTAGGGCCTGTACCGATGCGAATGCTGTGAGTGAAGGCCAAAGGCAGTTCTACAAGAAGGTTGGAAACCCCTCCCAACCTTCTTGTAGAAATGCCTTTGGTCTTTGCCAACAGCATTCACATCGGTAAAGCTAGACCTAAGAAATTCTTGACTTTCCCCAATGGAATCTAGGATATCGTGGCGATTCACGAATATTTCCTCCCATACTATCCTCCCCCCCCCCCCGGGACACATAACCCTCTTAAAAATGATAGCGGGCATTTGATTTGGTTCCCCTTTAGCCAGGACATTTTTGCCACCAGACGTTTTCAGCTCAGAAAAATAATGTTTCTGAATAATGATAAAAAAAGAAGTTTAAATGTTCATTTAAAATTAGGCCGTGCTTACAAGATTATTAATTTCAACCACAAGTCATGTTATTTATTTAAAACGCAATAGTGCCATTTATGTAGATAGTACAGAAATATGAGAAATAAGACTAACATTATAGTCTTAAAAATGATTGAGGTCATTTGAGTTGATTCCCCTTTAGCCAGGACATTTTTTCCACAAGACATTTGACCCGACCAGACAATTTCTGTTTAAAAAAATATTGTTTCTGAATAATAATAAAAAAAAGAAATTTAAATGTTTATTCAAAATTAGGCTGTAATTACAAGGTTATTAATTTCAAACGCAAACACTAGTGCCCATACTAAAGACGAACAGAGAAGACATCTTATCTAATCCATCTTGTATAGTAATAACTATATTAGAGCCAGGTCAAGCTGTATACGGACATCGTTCCTGCTTAAGACCCTCGATCTGGAGTGAACTCCCAGCCCGCAGTCCCCACCTTAAGGTACCTGCAACAAATTATGTTACTTTCAAAATCAACATTCTTCCAATGATTTTTTTTCATCTTTTACAAATACCTATGTAGGCGTGAAGTTGGGATGGGGTTAAACACCCAAAAAAAATCCCCCCCCCCCCCTCCTCCTCCTCCCCTTCCCATACAGAAATTGTGTAAGGCCTCAAACCGTGCAAAACTCGTTCCCTGCCTTGTGAAATTCGAGGCAAGGCAGCCAACCTAATCTAATCTAATCTCTAACTACAACAATACAACCACATAAAATTTCTTCCCCCCCCCCCTCTGTGAATTTCGGATAAAATAGGAGTAAGCCAATTACCAACTTAGGCAACTTTTGAAAATAAACAAATTGCAGAAAGGGTCCGCAGTACTGTCGTGAGGGATAATGTCAAAGAAAAAAATGTCCGGGACACAGGTTGAGGGGAGAATCTGCCCGTTTTTATTTGGGGGGGGGGGGGAAGGGCGGAAAGTCAGGGGTGGAACGTTCGAATACCGTTGAGTCAAGAAGCTGTAATTTCTGCCAAAATGATAAAATTGGGTAAATCTGAAATTTTGAAATGTTCTTAATGTCAGAAAGGATCTTGAATTCTTCAGCAAATACTCTCATAGCAGCGGCTTCAAAATGCTGTATTCAAGACACAGATACAGTCAAATAAAGATGGCGACATTTTAGATCGAAGGACTAGGGAAAAAAAGGTCCTCTGGGTGTCTCTCGGGCTTTTGCCTTGATCAAGTTGAAGATTCCATTTCCTGAAAATTACGACGATCGGCCCGACCTCGATTGCCTATTATACTTTTTTTTTTCCAAGTTTTCTTTTTCAAGTTGCAAAAGATGAGATGGGGAGCATAAATTACGAACTAGTCCAACGACGGAAGTGAGAGAGGAACGAAGGTTGGAGCAGGCCGAAAATTGTGAGAGGAAAAAAATAAAAGAAGGTCAGGAAGAGACGAACCGTGCGGTACGTGAGCAAGACATGACAATAGAGTAAAACGGGAACTTAACGTGATTTAGCGAGACGAATGGAGACCAGGCTTGCAGCTGAATTTTTTTCCCCCGTCCTTGGTCTTACACTTGCTTGGAAAAATTTGTGGCAGCCATCTTCTTGGACGATCGGAGCCGTGATGGAGTAGAAGCATTCCAAAAGTGAGCTGAAAGGTTTCCTCCATTTAACTTCTAACCATAGAGAGTCATTTACCCCATCGAAGTCAGGGCTGGGCACCCAGGCTGAAGGCAAATACAAATAAGTTCAAGGACGAAAAGCGAATTTCACAAGGGCTGCGTGGGAATCACAGTGCAGCAAGAAAATCGTAGTCACGTGTTGTTAGGAGCTTGTTGTGCTACCTACCTGGTAAAATGTCACAAGCCTAGAAATAATAGACTCAAGATAGCAGTTCAAATCCCAGTTTATTTGCGCCACGTGGAATTACAGACGATATATAAGGGATCGGTCATTATTTATATCCGGTGGAGGGGAAAACCAGATGAAATGGGGATTCATACATTTTTTAGAGCAGTCGGGGGGGGGGGAGGGGTCACACAAAAAACACTGACCAAACTGGAGAAAAAAGTCATTTTTTTGGGCCTTTAATATGACACTTTCAGCAGACAAAATTTCTAAAAAAAAAAAGCTTTTGCACCATGGGGTGTTTTTCATGTTGGACGTCCCAATACCTAATCCTCTCACCATCCCACGGCCAATCAATATCATTTTATGTGACTGTTCTCTTTTTGTAATTTATGCTGGCTGTTAGTGATCCTAGGGTCCTTGCCAGACCTGTTGCTATTGTGACAAATTGTTATTATTATTATTATTACGTGTTGGAATTGTGAAGGGCATGGACATGCGCACAAGGACTCTCATTGTAGCGCCAGTACGCACGCTTCCGTTACATCAAAAGTTAGGCTACCATCATGAAACTTGAACCTTGGTCCAAAGGAGGTTAAAGAAACAACGGGGTTCGTTGAATGTTTTCAAGAACACTAAGTCATTGCTCGCTTTCCACACAATTTGGAACCTGGCGATGCGAAATGATATTTTTTAATTAGTCCAGAGAATATCATCTAGACATATCCTGAAAAGGCATAAGAAAACCTTATTTTTTTGGTGGAGGAGAATTGGGAGGTCAGAATATTTTTTGACGTGGGGAAGGGTAGTTTTTTTTCAGGGTCTTGGGAGAGGAATCATCTAAAATTAGGAGGTCACATTTTAAATTCCTCCCCAGACAAAAATAACGATCGGTTCCTAAAGTTAGGGTTCGTAAGCACGACTTGTAGTCCTGCAGGGGGTGCTTCTGAGGCAAGGTGAGAGTTAGATACTGCCACTTGAGCCAACTGAATGTTGAGGGGCTATTTCCATTTTTTTTTATTCTTCCGTAACAACCCTGTGATGTCTTACAGCATCCAGCACACTCCCAGGATTACTTGTTGGAGACTCTGCCTCTGAAGTTCTGATGGTAAATATATACATTGTGATACAAAATACAAGCTACACATAAACATCAATAGGGCAGTGACACGACGTAGTATTATTGTGTATAACTCTATGGTGGAGCCAGTAACTGGGTTAGCTGCAAGGAGCACTAGAGGGAGACAGGAAGATCGTCTTATTGAAGCCAATGCTATTAGACTGGATTTCTTAAGCCTATAACGCGCGATTTTTGTTGTTGGAGAAAATAACGTTCTTTTAAGCCTAAGAAAACCGCTCTGAAGGCACTGTCTTGACTAGAAGTGCCGTTTTCCCGTTACATTTTAATCTAGTGCACCTTGTAGCTATTACCTTCAAATAGTGTCTCGTAGCCAATGTGACGTCGCTTGACGCTGCTGTACACATATCAAGAAAGGCGTTCATACTCTCTACGATCAAAATTCCGAAGGGTGGGGATGCTCACACCAATTTCTCCACAGGTACAGAATCCGCACAGCACGAAATTCCTCAGGGATGCCGAATCCCCACCACCTTAAAACCTTAACGGCAATTGACGGAGGGTCAATTAGTTGCATTTTTGGCGGCTTCCCTTGTATTTATCTAATTTTGGCTTTAGCCCCCATGTATAACAACGGTAATTTCACTGCGATACTAAAGTGCAAAGATATCCCTGCGATCACTACTTTAAAATTTAACACATAATGGGCATTTAGGTTTTAACATTTTATATTCAGTTTTTACACAATTTTTGTCCTCAATCATCCCTTATCATTCGTCTAACACTTCGGAATTATTAAAATTAGTCTTTTTAATGATCCAATTGACTCGATTTAACTGTTATTTTCCAATGAAAACTAATTATTTTTCAATAAAAAATTACCTTTTTGGCGCTGTTCCTCCTCACCACTCCTCCCTGCCCTTCCGCAGGTAATGTTTAAACTTGAACCATGCAAAAGCATGAAAATTTGTTTAGCTTTTATTCATTGCGAGAGAAGGCAATAAGTACCGAAGGCAGGCTTGCTTATTTGCCAATAGATCCAGGGTTATCCAACTGGTTATTTCACAGAAAGGTCGACCGATTTTGAGAGGAGAGAGTGGACACCAAATTGCAGAGGGAGAACACGCTTGGGACACTCTCTGTTAGTTATACATTTACTAGGGGAAGCCCGTGCTACGCACGGGTAGTGTTTGATGCACCGTTAAAAACACTGGGACGATTTCCTTCCTCATGTGTTTGTTACTGAATGCGTGTATCCCGTCTATGTGTTTTTGCGTACCCTGGCTAGCAAACGGTTTTTTTCGTTTGCTTCAATCCCTCATTCAGCGTATCCCTTGTTCCGGAGTCCATACACTTACATTACATATGATTATTTCGTGGCAAAATGGTTTGAATACGCGTTTGTACATGTGAAATAAATAAATACGCCTTTGTGCATATGAAATAATAAATACGCCTTTGTATACCGGAAATAAATAATCACGCCTTTGTACACCTGAAATAAATAAATAGGCATTGGAGACATTGTAAGGGAGGATTAAACAAACGAAGCTTCAACAATCAGCAGGAGGGCGAGCGGACTCATTCTTCGCACGGTAGCAAAGAAAAAGGGCGAGCGACCGACAATGAAAACGGATATGTGCTCTATCAATAACTTGCGGCCGTCTTGTGGAGGGCGTCTTGTGGCCGTCTCGTTGCCGTCCATCCTACGCGACAACTCGATTAACAAACGAAGCTTCAACAATCAGCAAGAGGGCGAGCGGGCTCATTCTTCCCACGGTAGCAAAGAAAAAGGGCGAGCGACCGACAATGAAAACGGATATCTGCTCTATCAATTACTTGCGGCCGTCTTGTGGCGGCCGTCTTGTGGCCGTCTCGTTGCCGTCCATCCTACGCGACAACTCGATTTTATTAATAAAGATAGTCTGGCGGAAACCGAAGCGTTAGGTTGAATTGTATTGAAATGTGCTACATCACTTAAACCCCCCCCCCCCCCCAAAAAAAAATCGTTTTTACCGTAAACCAATCAATTTTTACAAGGATTAGTGGTAACAAAAAATTACTTAAGCGTATAAAATAAATACAGGGTGGTTCACAAAATACTGACGACCCAACATTTTCTAGTCCAACTTTTCTAATTAGCACCCCTCAGAAGCAGGAGAGGACAGAAATCTTCCCCCTTCATGAGATTTGATTTTTGTCCTCTCCTGGTTTTGAGGGGTGCTAACTAGAAAAGTTGGACTTAGAAAATGTTGGGTCGTAAGTTTTTTTGTGAACCACCCTGTACATTACCCTTTAAAAAACTGTAAAGGAGCAGATACAAGAAAAATACATGTAAGCCATCAGGGTTACTAATACGTGTAAAGCAATCTTCAGCGTCAAATAAACGAGTCGGAACTTCTTTTACACGTAGTAATGTGACACCGATGGCTTACATGTCTTTTTCTTGTACTGTTTATTTACAGCATTAGGTTTTTTTTTAAGGCTTGCATCTGTATTTTATATGCTTAAGCGTTTTTAAAAAAAATACTTATTATGTGCTCGCGTATCATGAGTCCTGCAGGTGTCTTATTAGCGGCTGCGTCTTCTTGGAATGGTGTAGGGTTAAAGGGCCTAACAGTTTAGGGACAAGCTCTAAAACGTGCCGTGGTGGTAGTCTAGGGGTTGCAGGAATTCCAAATTTACTTAAGCGGATGGATTAAGGCTAGTAGTCGTGGTTCAGATTTGGTGTTGGTTTTAATTTAACATGAGAGCGATGGAGTGCTCGGGCTCGCCTGAAATTCTTGGGCGACACTAACCTAGGCTTAAGGCCTTAAATGGAACGTCAACGGCATTAGGCTAACTTGGGGAAATTTAGATTTGCAAGTTTCGGGAAAATTTGGTTAAGTTAATAACAGCTGAATTAAGTTGTAACGGGGTTGCAGTCATGAACTGACAACAGAATGGGTCTAGTTTGAGTTTAAGTTGGGGATGGGGGAAATTGGGGAAAATTTCTAATGTTAGGGCCGAAATTACCTTTTGATGCGGGGAGTTGGAGAGTTGGAGCCGGAATGGAATCTTAGGTTAATAGCTAATTGTTAGGAGCACCCGGCGGATGATCAAGCGAGCTCGAGCGTTACAATTGATTGAATTACGTACAGACAAATCAGTGTTATGTTTTGTTACAATAATTGATCAGATCGATTATCGACTAACAATTGAGTATTAAATTTCGACAATGGCATATTACAAATTGACGTCAGGTGGACTTCGGTCTTGGGAGATTTCACAATGACGTCAGTTGTGACCTTGTTGGGGTGGTAAAATTCCAACG